>JRUX01001341.1:0-54433 GCA_001407235.2 Kudoa iwatai
TGTACATAATACTTTTTAAAAATATTACCACAAATAATAGCCAATAGAATTGGAAGTCCTATGAAAAATTAATAGTAATATGGATAATGGCATTACAAAAAAAAGAAAAACAATCAACTTACCAATAGTTATCATCAAGATTATTTTAAAATATATTCGTTTTAATTTAACCATTGTAAATATAACACTGTGAAAAAGTACATATGAATTTAAAAATAATGAAAAATATTGACTCATAAGACCAAGATGAACAAAAATTGATGCAATAAAACATGCTTTTTTGTTATCTTTAAAAAAGTTGGCTGATAAAAATGCAACTTGAAATAATAGGATAGCTATACATAGACATAATTGTGTTGCACCCTTAATTTTTTTCCATATTCTATAAAAATAGTAAAAAAACAATATCAAAATACATTTAATCCAATATAAAATAATGTATTATATATATGCATACTTTGATGTAATATGACACAAAATACACAACAACAATGAAATAATTGATAAAATTGATATTCCTAATGATATTTCATTTTGATAATATAGATTAGATGATATGATTCCATTTTCCAATATATCAAATATTAATGCATAACTAGTTGTATGATTACAGCTACATGTAAAATTTAAAAAATTAGAGTCTATTTGATTAATATTAGTAATAGAACAATATTTATTTTCCCATTTAAGTGTATTAGCTATAAATTTAATAAATTTTATTAATACAAAACTATCTACATAAAATTATACCATTTAGTGTACAACATCTAAATTTTTCATATGTAACATTTTTTGAAACAACTTGACTAAAACTTATATTAAATTTGGTATTGGAGGAATCTTTTAACTTTAATACAAGTATATCACCATAGATTACATTTTTATTAATTTTTTTCTCAGTTTTTTTAGCTTTAGTGATGGCAATAGCAATTTTTTTACTTTTTAATTGTTGATTTTTTTCTAAAAGATCTACTGAAATTGACATTTTCATCATATGTTCAATGTTATCATTAGAGTTATTTTTTGTATTGTTTTCCATATCATGTTTTAATATAATAGTAGATGTCTCATAAAATACAGAATGAACATTATTTTCCAATTCAAATGTTTTCAAAGTAATTTTTGATGACTTTATTTCATTATTTGCATTTATATTGATCAATTGTTCATCAAGTATATTTATATTTTTTAAAAATTTACTATATTATCAACCATATATTAATAAATAATATATGTATAATATTTTTAATGATATATTATTACATTAAATCACTATCTCCATCATCTTTGTCATTGCTATTGTCATTTGTTGTCGTTGATGGTAGATCATTAAAAGTTGTTTCATCTTTATAGACTATCTCTGTCCATGCTTTTATAAATTCATCTATATTCTAAATAAATTTTAAATTATTTTTCAATACATGGCCATCACATAAAATCATTAGTTCTCTAATATTATTATAATACATGATTAATATCAATAGTTGGATAAATTGTTATGCTATCAGGATTTTCAAATATTTTTTCCCAATAATCTATTCAACAATACATTCAAAAATGGTATTAATTTATTGGTTGAGTATTATATAAAATAATTGTGTATGCTATACTTGAATTCGAAGTAGAAATATCATTATTAGTGGTTGTATCATTAAAATTTGTGTTTGGATTGTTATCTAAATATAAATGTGTGTTTTATTAAAATAGAGACGATTATATAAAAAGTGTTACGCAGATTTTGTATAGTAAATGGAATCTTATCATAAAGATTTAAAGATTTAATGTTCAATAAGTAATTATTTTGATAATTCAAATCAGATATAACAAAGTTACAATGATTGAAAGAACAAAGAATATTCTCAATTTTATAATTTTCTGATATTTCATCATTGTCATCGGTTATATTTATCCACCATTGTATAATGATATACTTCATAGCTTTCTCAAGAATAATACTCAAATGAAGATTATTTTGTTGCCACATATATTTTAATATATAATCACTCATTCCTTAGTAAAATAAATTGAAAAAAAAATCTATTTTAAACGTTCATTTACTTTTTGGTATAGAAACACTTTTTGGCAATGCTATAACATTAGATTCCCATTGAAATATATAATCAAATGTTTCATCAATGTTTACAATATCAAGTGAACAAGAACCCATTGTACATGGAATAAATTCTACAGTAGGTTGATTTTCTTGCTGATATGATGGACCTTTTAATAAAACCCATGATATTTTTAATAAATCAATAGGAGAAGTAGTAGTCCATGTAACAGTATTTATTCCAAAACCACTTGTATACTCAATATTATATTGTATATATTCTATAATAGTAATATTTAAAGATATAAAAATGATTATAGTTTATAAAAAAAGCATCATATCTTAAAAAATTAATACTTTGAATCATTCTTTTTTTTGGCTCATTTAAATATCTAGATGAAGATACTACTAAATATTTGTTATTGTATTGTGAGTAGTGACCAATTTTTAAAACACAATTTAAATTAGTAGACAATTGATGATCACATTCAATTTTATCGTTCTTAATGGCAATGCCATTGGGTTCTTTCAAAGATAAAGTAACAACAAGGTTTTTTAACGATCTAACAGTGTATATATTGGCATGGATTATGTCTTCAAACAATGTAAAATATAAACATGCATAAGTGTTACTACTGCCTAAATGAAAAACATTATTATCATACTAGATTTAATAATCTTTTGTATATGTGTTACTTGCTTCTATATAAACATATTTGGTTAATAGACCCTTAATAGATATAATAATAACATGACTTTTATCATCATTAATATTTCCAAGAATCAGTAAACACTTTTTATTCATACATTCGATATCCTTGATAGATGTAATTTTATCCATATACGGCTTGATTACATCCAAATTGTAAATAATGATATTTTTTAAATCTTTTAAAAGGTGGAATTCAATATGAAATTGTTTATTCGAATAATCCACTCCATAATAGTAATCATATCCAACTAAACTCAACTAAAAATTATACATTAATAATAGAATTAAGTTACATTCCCCAAAATCTTGTATATCAAATTCATCAGTATTTATTGCATATTTTAATGAATATCTACTATTATCTTTTGATTTACGTTCAATAATAACAGTTAAATAGCATATATTTTCAGAACAACTTTCAAATTTTTTTGTTGTACTTTCATCCCAAATAGTTGTTTCAACATTATCAATACTGTGAGATTGATCAGATAAAATATGATATTTTAACTGAATATTTAATAGTGATGAAATTTTAAATAACATTTTTATATGCACACTTTCATCATCAAAATGAATCATATGAAATAGTAAACGTGTTGATGGCTTTACTAGATAATAATGGGTATGAATAAATATCGTTAACATATCATATTAGCTATATTTACTTTCTATATAATTTTTTGTAATTTGTAATGCATCAGAACTAACATCAAAGGCAAACATTTCTTCACAAATATTCTCTACTTCAATAAAAGTATCACATAAATTTTTGTTACAGTTATCAATTTTTAGTGAACTTTCCTTGTAACATTCTCTCCTATTATTGTCAAATATTGTAACATTAACAAAAAAATAATCAATTTCTTCATCTATTTCAAAAAATATCTTCAATTCTGTATTATTTACTAGACAGTAGCTTAGTTTAGATTTAATTTTAACTAAATAATGTCAATATAATATTCACAATAATGGATGAGGCTAATGAAATACTTACCATCTTTATTTATATCTATATTATAATGAAATAGGTTGAAAAATGAATAATAGGTATTAACAGTTCTTGTACTTAATAATAGATCATTATTTTTACAGTAATATTGGATGCATTCTATTTGTAAAGCTATTTCATGTTCAGATATTTTTTTAATTGAAGATGTTTTTATGTATTCGTAATAAAAAAATCTATTTGTAATGGCTTTAAACATCAAATTTTTACCATAGTAGTTAGCATTAAATGTCAAAAAACGAATTTGATTGTCAACTATTTAATAAAGACATCAAATCAATAAAGAAATAACACAGATAAAATTATAAACTACTTGGAATGGAATAATGATAAATACGTTTACCAAGGGAATATTTTAATACAATTTTTAAATCTATTGTAATTGCAACATCAATATTAGGGCATGATACTAGGCAGCTATGATGAGAAATTTTATTAAAACATGCTAGAGCTTGATGTATTGTAAAATCTTGATATTGCGTTGTTGTTTCATAGGAACAATAATTATTGTCTAAATTTAATGAAATTTTGTAGTGGTTATCATTTTCTTCATGAATCACATAATCCATTCGATAAAATTTAGCTTAAAAATATAATAATAATAAAGTCATTATGTAAGGATTTAAAAAAAAATTGAATACTTAAAATTTTAGATATTCGAATTTTATTTGATCGAATAAATTGAGAATTGGTATATACTTTAGCAAAATAAGAATTTTTATCACCATTATCATAGATAGATACATACATATTTGATTGGTAATTTAATACGTCAATTTGAGGACAGAATACCTTTTTAAATTTAAAGATACTTTGAAATTGGATAATATGACGAATAAAAGTATATAGACAGTTATCACTAATTAAATTAGTACCAAATGATACTTCAATCATGTATGTATTGTCTTGAATTGAAAATAACTTAAGTGATCGAAATTGATATTCTATAAAAAGTAACTACTCAAACCAAACATAAACTACTAAAGTAGTAGACAATAAAAATTACTGTCTTTAATAAAAGTGATCACTCACTAACTATAATTTAAAAAATTACTTGATTTAAATTTTTTGCAATAAATTGATACATCTGTAGGAAAACAAATTCGAATAATTTCATTGGGGTGTAATACGTACTCGATTAATGGTAGATCAGAAGGATTACAGGGTTTTTTAATGCATCGAAAAATTTGTGTCTTTTTATCTATTAGACTAAATTTTCCATCAACTAATTTATAATATTGGGCTGATATTTCTGTTTTTAATGGTTTAAAATAGAATAACTGAATATTTTGTTTGATTCCACGGTCGAAAAATTTTGTTGTGATTCTGCTCTAAAGGTGCAATAATATACTATTATAGGGAAAATTATTCAGTAAGATATACATCAATTTGCTCAAATATATCATCAATAACAATTGTTTTTAAATTTTTAAGTTGTATCACAAGTCTATAATATTTTTCCTTTTCAAATAATACACAGTTAACTTTAAGATTATTGTTGATTGATCGATTGGAAGTAATAGGTGATATAATAAGCTTTCTAAATTTATTTTTTGTTGCATTACTACTCATAAAATACCACATTTTATTGATATCCTTTATGTTTATTTTACCAAGTATTGGTTCGTAACATATTCCATGATCCATATAATACCTTTTAATAAAATCATTAGCATCATCCCTACCTATAGAATATATAAATTTTATTTTAAAAAATAATCAGCATGCTATTTTCTAAAATAAATACCAATCTTATAAATATCAATGTGTTCATTGCCTATTACTTTGATTTTTAAAACGATTTCAGTATATTTTTGACGATCATCTTTATTTTGTATAGTATAGGAGATGGCATTACAAGAAATAGCTTGGCATTCGTTGAAATCGTCACAGCCATCTATTAATACGGTATGATTTTCCGATGTGATAGCTGTCAGCGAATATAAACATTGATGGTTTTTATCAGCTGGTAGATCATTTTGTATAAAAAATGTATTTTGTTTCCAATAATGGCTCCAAACAACATTTAATGGAACTAGAAAAGTTTATTATTATTATGAAACAAATGATATAACTACTAGGGCCATAAAATAGGGCATCAATATGAGTATTGTATTCTAGTATGAATTTATATTTGATTTGTGGTTCAATATCAAATTCAATCTTATTACAGTACAATCTATCAATACAATCCTTTTGATTAAGATTACACTGTTGAACAAGTGTTTCAATTGTATTTTTTATGTGGTAAACTTTAAATGCACATAATGGTTTGTCAATATGATCAAATTTGTGTCTTATATTTAATTTACCATCTTTGTAGTAGATTCCTTTAATAAAATGATTTCCTAGAAATTTTATAATGTCATTTAGGATAAACTACAATAGCAGAATATTTTTATTATAGTTACCTATGGTAAATGTTTTTCTAAATATAATTCTTCCTTCATGAATAACTAGTAAATCATTAATATATGCTAAATCATTCAATAAAATATTTTCAGAACAATCGATAATAAAATTAGATGTAAATTTTTCATGTTTTAATTCTGTAAAATATGAATTGATAATAAATTTGCATATTTCACCAATTAATGTTTTCTTTTTAGGGATTAATGTAACACCATCTTGCGTATGCTGCAATGTATAGTCATAAATCACTTCAGCTATAAAAAAATAAAATTATATTCATAATAAATGGCAAAATTAAGTTGATAACAATAAATTTATTTGAAAAATAATATACTAAAGACTATAACTTTATTTATTGTTGTACCATCAGTCAATTTAATATTAAGTTGTATTTTTTTGTTAAGTAAAGGAGGAAATTGTACTTTTTTCTCAATTAAAACTTTTTCCCAATTCATTTCACAATTGCTATCATCTTTATCATAGCATATTAAAGCCTCATTGTTCAATTTTTCCAATTTAAAATAAACAATATTGTCTATAGTTTTCTTGTCAGCTATTTCAATAGTCAAGATATTGGAAGAAATTACAATTTTTATATCCTCAAGTATATTTTCTATAATAATTTTTAATATTCTCTTTATTTAATAAAAATTTAAAGTTACCAAATGCAATATTTTTTATAAAAATAATAGGATATCCAATTACTCTAATAGCCATTATAAGTTTATTCATTTTTAATGATGCATCATCAAATGTCTGTATATATGTACAAGGAATAATTTGATTTGTATCTTTAAGCAATTCAAATTTGTTATATGGATTCAATAAATATTTTCCATCATACGTTTTAAAACTACAATATTTGTTATCAAGAAAATGATCGACAGATAACAATTGAAATTCTCGGTAATTTTTTCGTTCAAATTTGATGTATATTTCTTCATACACTAAACAATAATATTCATATTAAATATAAACACTGATAAATTACAATTATCGATAGTATATAAATAGTGCAATAAAGGAATCCATATGTGTAAACTACTAGGAATTATTGATTTAATATCAATAGTATAATTTGTGCATGAATTTAAGTTAGTGTTTAATGTAAAATCATAAGATCTATAAAAAGAGGCAGATGTATAACCCATATGAAATGCATCGACTTCTAGTTGATAGTATTGACATGAATAGTTAATAATCTCAGGAATATTAGACCATATATGTAGTGTATTGTCAATTACATGATAATCAAATTTAATTAGATTGATATCTATAGTGAAAAAGTTAAAAATAACAATAATTGATACATATTAGATATTTGAACGTTAAAAACAGTACCAAATATAAATGTTTGTCTCAGTATGACAATATCATCATGCATAAGAATTAAAGAGTAGGATTTTGCCCATTTTTTCTCAAAAATTAATCTTGCATTAGATAATAAGCCAATACAACCTTCTTTATTGTCTATAGTACAAATATAAATTTTTTCCATAATGTTATTATCCATTTCATAGAGCTTATACGCAGGATAGTTAGTAGCGGATGCACCACTCATCAATATTTCAATGTGTGTAATGGAATTTTTCACAATAAAATTATTTTTATTATAAACTAAACTCCATTAAAAATTACACATAACAATATGGAATAATTTAATTGATAATTATATACATGGATTTATAATTTGAGATTCTTTATCAATAATAGTGTGTGTACAAACTTCATTTAAAATATAACAATCCACTGGTAGATATTGGAAAGAGTAAGTTTCCTTTGATAATTCATAATTCAATGATTGAATGTATTCTTGTAGTGCACCATTTTTTAAAGAGTAATAATTTATTAAATCTAAACGACAACCGTTTTGTATTTTAAATGGTGCAACCTTCAATTCAATTAAAAGAGTATTTTCTTCTACTTGAGGATAAAACTTATAAAAATCTAAAATTAAATATTCATAGATGAATATTCATTTGATAAAATATCACCTATAGAAGAAGGAACATGTGGAGGTGTTAAATTTTCGACAGCAACATCAATAATTTGAATAGTACATTCATCTTTAGAAAATTTTATTTCTGTACAATATCGCCTTTCCCTGTGTTCTTCTCCAAGTTCTTCCTCTTCTGTAGTACAGATGATTGTATATTTAATTTCACAAATATGATTCTTGTAGAAAAATAATTCAGAATATAAAACTAGTTCATTAAAATTATTGAGACGTGTTTCTACCTTAGTTAATACAGGATCTATACACATAACAACATATTTGATTATTTAAATATATTTTATACATAAGATTTGTACCTTTATAAATCATTAATGGTTCTTTTTGAGTACATTCATTAGAAATTAGATGAAAGAAATATGACCTCAATCTACTCGTATTAAAAATCATAATAACACATTTTCTCCTATCAACACAGTTTATCATATTAGGTTTTGCGATTTTTACGATTTCAAATGTCATTGAGTCTCTTAAATCATATGTCGAATTGATATAATACTTTGGTTGTTGTAGTTTTAATACAATTTCCAACAAATCCAATCCATAACGATAAGAATAGGATAGATCACATGGATTGTCACCTATAGAATCACATATATATAATGAAAAAAATATAATGGTTAAAGTAAAAATTTAGGTTTTTTTTATTAAAAAAAATTAGATCCATATACCCTATTTAATATGTAAGTTTAGTATAATGGGTTAAAACATGAAATTCAAGCATATATTGTATGCATTTAGAATATTTAAGGAAGTTTAACATGAAAATGTAATTACTTTTACATGATAAAACAGCTAATACTAAAATTATAAAACATTTTAACATTATTCTTTATTTTTCATGTATCAATGAATTTTGGATTATATTCTATTCAATTGTGCTCGTACCTCATGCTTTAATGTATCAATGCTATTGGTAGCCATAAAACTATATTCAGCTATTGTATGAATTTTTTGTATAGTACATATCATTGTGATTATGATATTTTTTTACAAAGTTTATTAAATTTTTTATTTTAATAGTGACTGATAATTAATTTATTTGATTTGGTAATCTAATGTAAGCTTTATCATGTTTTTAAGTAGACAGCTTCATTACAAGCATCTTTAAAATGTAATAATTTTATTCAGTGTTAAATATAAAAAGATTCAATACTTGCTTTTAGATAAAGATGATTGGAAATGTTTGTTTAGCTACAACTACATAGAATAAGATAGTTTTGGTACATTGATTTATGACGAAGCCATTGTTTCATTCAGACATATTTAAATAGTGAATACACTAAATTATAATATAATATTATCTGATGGAAATAAGTCACTAGTAATAATAAAATACCCATTTAGTTATCATATTAAAAAAGTATTGATCCATTATCAATAAAAAAACATTCTGCATTATTATTATAGTAAGAAATAAAGTGATGATTAATTTTTTATGAAATTTTTGTTCGCTGTTAAAAATATTTTAATAAAAAAATCCTGAAAAAATGTATCCTAATGATCTAAAAATAACAGATATTTTTTTTACGATAATATATTTAACTTTAAATTATTTATTCAAATAATTAATACTTAAAAAATTAATTTAATACAATTATTTCAAAAATTGATGAAAAAACAGTGATTTTAATACACAACATAAATCAACCACAATACGGATGCAGTAACAAGCACCTAAGAATTAAGTATATTGTAGGATAAAAAAAACTGTATAGTTGATAGAAGTGAGTTAATTTCTTCGTCAACTCCTGATATTGAATGAGAAGATACAGGATACATTTTGACACTAGGAGTAAAATTAACAGTAAAAAGTGAACCCCAAAAAATAAATATTACTGAACATAACATCCAGATGACTTAAGAATTTTGGCATACATGAGACCTTGTGATTTATTAACTCTTAAATCTCTTTTTCCAAGCAACAAAAGTGTAGGAGTTTTAACCTATAAAATTTAAAGACCAATGAACTTGCTATTATTAAAATCTAAAATTACATGATGAGCATAACGAATAGGAGATAATTCGATCATTTTATGTAATAAATTGCTATCAATATACATATTTTTAAATTTTTTTTGCCCACCAAGCATTACAAATGGACTACATTTTAAAGATGTATTAATTATTTTTATATAAATTACTGAAATTAGTACTATTCAGGAATATCTGAGGTAATAATGCTACCTATATATAAAAATAAAGCACCATTCGTGTCTCAACTAAACATACTGTACCAATCAATAACAGGATTTCTCAAAACACATCGATTAAATAAACTCTAAAAAAAATATTTAAAAAAAGGCTTCAACTTTCAAACAAATACTGGAAAATGTGCACATAAATGTGCACCAATAAATCCACCATAGGAACCACCAAGAAAAAAAATTTCATTTTCAATATGATCAGCAAATCTTTTTTTTACATCATCCAAAGAAAACTTTGTATTTTTAAAAAATAAATTAGTTAATTTATAATGAAAGGTACAATTATGTTATTAATTTCCAAGCTTCCTACTCTACAATGTAATGATTCGAGTGATTGATCATTAAAGCCAGTAGAGCCAACATAATTAACTTAAAAAATATTGTTAATAATTGTTTTTATAA
Organism: Kudoa iwatai; assembly: GCA_001407235.2. Taxonomy (NCBI): domain Eukaryota; kingdom Metazoa; phylum Cnidaria; class Myxozoa; order Multivalvulida; family Kudoidae; genus Kudoa; species Kudoa iwatai. Next base: position 10,804 of record JRUX01001341.1, read on the forward strand.
TAACCATCATTAATTAGATAAAAATACCAAATAACAAATTAAACATTTTTAATGATGAGTAGAAAAAATCATATTGATTGACAAATTGTGAATGTGGGCCACCTAATACAGTGAATAATATGAACAAGGTAGTAATGAATTCCATTTTTTTTATATTACCATGTGCAATAACAACCAATGGAGCTTTTCTTTTGTTTTTAACAAAACAGTAATTAAACCATGTATCTTAAAAAATAATGTAATGAAATATTTTAATATATCTATTTTTACCTGATAGAGAATCTGCTACATTATATTGACTGTCAAAGTACATAGTATGAAAATAACTTGAATCAACTTGAGAACAATTCATATATGCTTAATATTATTTCAATAAAACTATTAAAATACCAAAAAAATAATCATACGTAATTTATTTGGTGAAATACATTCATTGTCATAATATAATGACTAAAGAAAATTTGAACAATAGGTAACATATGTTTAAATTACAATAAAAGGTGGGGTATTTAATGAAGAAAATGACAATAATGTCATTAGTTTTATATTATTGCTAATGGTAAATGGAACACAACATAATGTAGACACGGACAAATTGTTATTCACTAAATTAGTATTTATTGTCAATGATGAATCCCAACTACCATAAATAATACAAAGCAATAGCTTTTTAGTGATAGTATTTTCACCAATAACCAAAGAATATTTAGCCAATTCAATTTTGTTTTCAATAAATGTTGATGAATTAATCAATACAGAGGCAATTGTTTGACCATCTTTTTGTTCAATACTTGCAAACTCAGGAAGTGTATTTGCATAAATATCTAATCAATACATAATAATAGGATACAAATAAACAGAATTTCAAAAGTAAATACTATCATATGATGCAATATCTTGACCACTTATTAGGTTGTGCTAGAGAAAAAATAAAAATGAATAAATATAAACAAATAAATCACTATTATCAATGTTGATGACAATCGATGTGAACCAAATGGTTTTCTACACAAATAAAACTAAAACAAATCTCATAGCAACCTATCTGTTATGATTAATGATTATTACCATAAAATGATTATAATTTTTGTCGCATGGAAAACAAACATCCAATACACATTTTCTTGTATTAATCTCACGAACTATTTTTTAAAAAAAAAAACTATAAACAATATAATTTTTGAGATTACTTATATTCTTAGAATCCAAATGGCATAAAATTGTTTGTTGATTATCACAATACACAATACCAGATTTAAACTTATCCATACATAACACCAATATATAGGTATCAGTTTTATTTGTAAATATCTAGAATAAAATCTTTTAGTTATCTTCTTATTATAAAACATTAAACTATTACTTTCTTAGGATAATGATTTTTTTTGAAATCAATTGGTAATTTATTAAAATAACCATGTATAGGATCCAATGAATATATAAAAGGATTTTTTACGTTTTCTAAATCATTTCCAAAATTTTCAACATAATCAAAACGACTCTATACCGTATTAGTATTATAGAAATTTAATTATTACATGCAAACTAAACTATATACCAGATCTAGCACGTCATCTAGCTTTTTCACAATATCTACAATAAATATAAGTTTTTTTCTCTCTGTACACCATTTTATTGAACCAAAAACTTCTAAAACATACATATTAATACATTAAAAAAACCACAAAAAGGGGGGTCAATTATCATAAATATATGCTTACCATTTGTGTGAATCAAGATTTTTTCTAATTTATACGTAGATAACGTATTGTTGTAGAATCTTTCAATCTAGATATCAACGTATACCTATATTTTAAAATCAATAATTTACATCAACAAATGAATTGTCATTTGTGTGATCAGAGTAAAATGAACAAACAATTGGAAAAGCATATTCTCTTGTATACGTTAATTGTATATCATTATGTAGATTCTCATATAGTATGATTCTTTTAAATAAAAAACATTATTATTATTAGTAGTAGTAATAAATACTATATCATATGATATACGTTTGTTTTGGATCAGTTTCTATATAATTTGATGTTTCTAAAAATTTATTATCACTATGGTCAAAAATATAAGTCTTTTTATGGTAGGTAATGGTTTTTCTTTCATAATTTCTATATTTGCTATCAACAACAAATTTGCATTTGTTATCAGAAATATATCCGTATGCTCCTATTGGTTCCTGTATAGATGGTATCACTATCGAGCCTGCGTGTGCTGTCATTGTTGGCAATTACCAAGTATGCTTGCGCACACCACAATTAATTATTATTTTATTAATCCGATAATTTAATTCTCAATTTACTATTTCTAACAATAAACAACTAAGTTTTTTATTAATTTTAGAAATAAATATTCTCTAATGTGATATAAATATTTAAATACTCTATAAAATATTTAGTTAACTTTTTAATTTATAAATAAAATATATTAATGTTATAACGTTTAAAATATATTTTGAATTATTAAGTTATTTTAGAATGTTAACTAAACAAATGTTTTGTATATTTAATGGTTATAGATGAGCTGACAAAAATTATTCACTATAAATGATAAATGAGTTTATTAATAGGCAAATTAAAAATTAATAGATTTTATTAAAATCAATTAAAACTGAATAATATTAAAATTGTTTAATTGCTTTAATTCTATTAATTTTAATAATTTTAATTACACAATTAATATAACAATAGTTATATTATCATAACAATTATGTATCTAAAGTCAAAATGATAAACTAATTTGATTTCTTTTAAATTAGATAGAAAACAGCTCTATATTTCTATGGTAATAACAAATGAACTTGAAACTTCATTAAAATAAAAATATAAGATACACTTGAAATGTAGAAGTAGTAAATAAAAAAATAAATGGTCATATAGACTATACATAGTAATTTATGGCTTTAATGAACCTTCAAATAAACATTTATATAATAATCAAGAAAAATTTAATTATTCATCCTACTATAATTGTATATTTCATAGATAAGGATGTATTTTACATACAAAAATCAAATAATGACAAAATTACTACAAGTAAATACATTATAAACGTTATATATTAAAATTAGACACGTGATAAAATGTGATCATTTAGATCGCATAACTTATTTTAAATTTATTAGCTATAAAATACATAGACGCATACTAAATAAATAATTTTTCATATCTATAACTATATGAAATTATTTAGAATAGCACAATATTTAAATCTAATGACATGGCTTAAATTATTTAATTACAATATAAAAATATATAATAATAAATATGTTTAAAATAAAAAAACTATGCACAAAAATTTCACTTTAATCACACATTTAATCGTGGTTTAAAAAAAAATTCATAGAAAACGCTATATTCACGAACATGTACGATATACGAAACAATTATATCAAAAAAAACACAAAAAATAAAAAATAAGCCTTTATTAAAATAACAAAAGTCAGTTACATTATTTTATAAGGATAAAGCGTTGATTAATTGTTTTAAAGAGGATGAATAGACCAAGTATATGAAAAGTACTTTTAAGAAGCTACTAACAATTCAAAATATATATTTGAGAAGAAAATGTGATAAAATAATGTTGTTTTGTATACAATGATACATAATATATATATATATTCACTTAATAGTAGGTTTCACGTTCAATAAATCCACCAGGATGTCGACGCATATATAGGCGCCTTAATTCATCAAGACCCCAGAGAAAAATTGAATTTACCACTGCTAATATAAAATATCTTGGATGAACAGGTCGAGTCATAAGACCGATATTAATTGGAGGAAAATATATTAAAAATATACCAAGAGCAACTTCAAAATGAATAGCAATAAGCATAAAAAGATTGTTGAATATTCCTTGTGTGAAAATACTTTGTAGTCTAGTTTTACTAATAAGAAGATCAGCAATTTGTATGATAACTGTAGCAAAAAAATATGCACTATGACAAGTGTATTCAAGATCTTTACGAGCTACATATGACCATTCTTGACCATATGAATCGGTTACATATGCCACATTGGGATTATCCCAATCTTTTGCAACACCTCGTAATTGTTGATAGAACCAACCATTAAACATCATAATAAATAGATAGGTTATCATTCCATTAAAAACCTGCAATACACCTACCATACCATAGCTAAACACCATTAATCGGCCATTAACAAGCCGATCAGTTTTAGGATTTCTAGGTTTTCGACACATGATATCAGATTCAGCAGTTTCATACGCTAGAGAAATAGCTGGTAACATATCAGTACCCAAATCAATCAACAATATTGTAATAGTACCAAGTGGAAGTGGTATTCCAGCAAAGATATTTATAAGGAATGGAAAGATTTCTGGAATATTACTAGTTAATGTGTAGGCTATTGATTTTTTGAGATTGTCAAAAATAAGTCGACCTTCTTCAACACCCAATACAATATTGGCAAAATCATCATTCAATAGAATCATATCAGCAGCTTGTTTTGCAACATCAGAACCAGCAATACCCATAGCAACTCCAATATCAGCTTTTCTAAGTGCAGGTGAATCATTAACACCATCACCAGTAACAGCTACAACATAACCTTGCCTTTGAAAACCTTCTACTATAAGAAGTTTTTGTTGAGGAGATGTTCTGGCAAATACAATATCTTGATACATTGTAATAATACTATCAAGTTGCTCCATTGACATATCTTTCAATTGTGATCCCGTAACAACAATGGCATTAGCCATGGTTGGATCAACCTCTTCAAATGATAGTTTATCACGTTTCATTACTTCATCAACTGTAATGGATTCTTTGCTAATAATTCCTACTGTCTTTGCAATAGCTTTAGCTGTCATTGGATGATCACCAGTAACCATAACAACTCGAATACCAGCACTTCTACATGCACGAACAGCTTCAGGTACAGCATCTCTAGGAGGATCCATCAAAGATATAAGACCCAAAAAGCAAAGACCTTCAAGTGGAAAGGTTGGAATATCATCAACTACTAGGTCACATCCACGAGGAAATTTATCTTCTGGTAACCAATAATGTGCGAAACCTAACACACGTTCGCCACGATTTGCTAGATTTTCATTAGCTTGAGAAACAAGTTCTTTATTGGCATCGTCATTAGGTACTTCACCAGTATCAACTAACATAGTACTACATCTTTCAATAATTCTTTCAGGAGCACCTTTCATCAACAATAAATACCTATTTTCATTCGGTACCTCATGAATAGAAACTTGATATTTGTTAGTTGAGTTGAAAGGGATTTCAAAAACCTTAGGATATCTAGAACGACATTCCATCAGTGGCTCTACAAATTGTTCTATATATTTAATGAGAGCAGTTTCAGAAGCATCACCAGTAGTTAACATGTGATTAACATGTACTTCAGAAGATTGATTAGGACGAAACTCTGCTCGATTACAAACAGCAGCACATATAGAAATTGCTTTATGAACATCATTCTTATATCCAGCATATTTACGTGGTTGACCTTCTTTTTGTATAATTGAAATTTCTTCTCGATTACACCAAATATGGTTGACCAACATTTTGTTTTGTGTTAATGTGCCAGTTTTATCGGAACAAATTACACCAGTACTACCAAGAGTTTCGACAGATTCAAGATTTTTAACAAGGCATTCTTTAGTTGCCATACGTTGAGCAGTAAGCGTTAAAGAGAGAGTTACAGTTACCAACAATCCTTCAGGTACATTAGCTACAATAATACCAATTAAAAATACAACAGCATTTACAAATCCCATTTTTGATACACCCATTCCAAGACCAAAAAACAACACACCCAATAATACAGCAATTGCAGTAATCATATGAACAAATTTACTAATCTCTCTAGCAATAGGTGTGGTTGTAGTTGTTAATGATGAGGTCAAAAATGCAATCCTACCCATAATAGTGTTATCACCAGTAGCAAAAGCAACACCAGTAGCAGTACCTTCAACTGCATATGTATATGCTATAACACAATTGGCAGTTTCCAGTAGATTTTCATGTGTGCATTCTTTATGACGTTTTTGTGGTTCACTTTCACCAGTTAATGATGAATTATCAACTTTAAAATCTTTGGAATCAATTACACGAATATCTGCAGGTATAAAATCACCAAATGTCAGCAATACAACATCACCAATAACTATCTCTTTAGCTGGTATATTAATTTTCTTACCATCACGAATAACTAATGATTCCTGTGGTATGAGCTTTTTAAAACTATCCATTATTTTTGAACTTTTATTATTTTGATAGAATGTAAAATTTCCAGTTATAATGACGACACCAATCAACACAACGCCCAAATATACGTAATCTTTTGGTGTTTCTGGGTTGCGCGAATATTCAATACCATAGGCTACTAAACAAAGGATACCACCAACAAGAAGCATCAAAGAAAATCCATCAATAAATGATTTTAAATAGCGTATTATAAAAGGGGTTTGTTTTGGCGGGGTTAACTGGTTTGGACCATATTTTGCTAGTCTCTCAGCTGCTTGTGCGCTTGTCAAGCCAGTAATTGGATTAGTTTCAAGTCTTTTATAAAATTCATTAAGATCTACCGTATGTATGTCAGTATCTAATTCTTTCTTTAAATCATTGATATCTTTTGGGGACGACTTTTCCTTCTAATTTAGTTTTTTTATATAATAATAGGATAAAATATATTTAAATTAATATCATTTTACTATTAAACTAGTATAAAACTATTATAATAGTTGTTACTTTTTTTACAATAATACCAACAACATTATTTAATATTTATAATAATGTTCATGATATAAATTCATTTATAATTATTCTTTTTTGCAATAATATTAAACAAAAAAACTTTTTTAAAATAAAATATCCAAATTATTTCAAATATATAAATGGCATACTTTCCCCTTTACCATCTCCAATGCTATTTTTATTCGTAAACTCTCGGAAAAATTAATTGCTTTATTATAGATAGGATTTAATTTCAGTTCCTATTCTGCAACCAAAAAGTTATTATTAAAAATTCACTTAGTTACATATTAAGATATTGTAATTAAAATTAATATTTTAAACACTCATAACTGATCATTAAATTTGCAATTCATTTTAACGACGATTTTCAACGTGTTTTAAATCGTTGAAATAAATCGTAATTTAAGCTAATATTTTTAACAGATTTAGCGATCTTTTATCATATGTAATTGTAATATTTTAATAAAAGTCACAGCTATTATGATAGGTTTATGTATGAATGTGTTGATTTATTCACAAGTTCATGGAATTTTCTTTTACCATATATAGTCATTCCACACGTTACTGGTTAATAGGATTGGATAAGAAGACACTTATTATAGAGTTAAGCCACGTTTTCTGTTTTGTCAAAGGATCCGACAACATATTATTACCATGAAAGTAAAATAATTAAGCTTTGCTAGTCTATTAGTTTTAAATTATATTGAATTTTTATATGTGCAACATGAAGCCTTTTGATTTGTCTCTAATTTTTAAACTATATTGAATAAATACTTTTTTACCATATGTAACTCCAATATATTGTATCGAGAACGTTTGCTAAGGTGTGAATATATTAGAGATTAGTAAATTAGACTGTGGTTTTGTTACAGTTTGTTCATTTTTAATTAAATATACTGGTAATACTTATTCAAAATAAAAATCATTTTACATTTTGGGGTATGATACATTAATTATACCAATAAGATTTCTAAGTTATAGATATTATGTTATTATAAAAGTGTTAACTAAAATACTTATCCTTAATCCAATCACTCATCTAGTGTATTATATCACAATGTAACTTCCATAACTTTATTTGTGTATATATACATGCATCCTTATTGAAAAGCTATTGTAAACATAATAGATAAAAATATAGACATCATTCTGCTACCATAACTTTTATAAAAATATGAGTATTCTAACATAGATACGTCTATATTTATAAGCAGCAACACTTTGATTAATTGACTTATCCATTGTATATCATTTAAAAAGTGCACCATAAACTTATCATATTCCCTAATAAATATAGATATTTGTTTAACAATTATACCCTCATCCCTTAAATATATAGTTGCTCTCATAAATATCTTTGATTAATCAAAATATTATTATGTACAGGGAATAATTTAGCATTAATAAAGCCATATAATGCCATCCGATTAACAGTCGCTATAATTTGTCATACTTTGGATGAAGATAAAGGTGGCTTTGTATTGGTACAAAATTTTTTTATCAAGCATAAATTTAAAAACACTTTTTAATACTAACTTTAAAAAACAATAATAAAAATTACTGATCAACAACAATACCACTTTAGTCATATTTACATAATAATCCACACATCATTATTAAAATGTGATGTTCCTTATCATGTAATGATATTCTAGCTAGGTATGCAATAACAGAACTAGTAAATTTGTTTATGAATTGAAACAATTTGTCAAAATTCTTATGACTGAATCTTTTTTCAAGAGTAACATACATCAAGATGGTGATGATTGACATGGTAAACCAAACAGACATTATATACTAGATCCTTGTAGCATCTAGATAATATACGACAGCATCAAATTCTAGAATTTCTTATAGTAGAGTTTTTTTACTCTTCAATATCCATGTAACTAAAATAGTGAACATACGACCTGAATAGAACTTAAAGGCCAAACAGCCAAGATAACTATCATTCACTTCATTACTCGTTGGGTAACCATCGGATGGTGTCGGTACTACCTAGAGTTTCTATCATCATATCTATTTTTTCAAATATTCTCCGGATAAAATGTTGAAAAAAAAGTTTGAACTATTTTCTACCCCTCAATATATATCAAAAATCGTGTATATTACGCATTCATTATTATAGAATGTGCTATTTTAACACTTTATTGAAGAATGTTGTACGTCAATCTAGAAATACAATCTTTTAAAAAAATTATTTTATATAACTTATTATGGTAACTTAAAATAATATCCATATAAGCCTATAAATTGTGAAATAATTGTGTTAACTGTTAATTTCAAACGTCTGTTCATGCACTTAAAACATACTTGGTTGTTTTATGTTGTGTTAGATTTAAAAAAATGGAAATAATACTGATCTTATAGATAAATACGATACTAAATTTTATTATAATTTTTTATTAAATAGTTAATTAAGTAAGGAAAACATTTTCTTTTCTTCAATTCAATAGATTACTTAATATTGTAACAGTCAAGTGCACTCATCATCTACTCAAATAGGTGGATGCAATAGACTGGTATGAGTGCTTCTATTTATCAAATGTTTTATATTATATTTAATGAAAAATAGAAAATTTTAGAAAATTTAATTAAAGCTAATTAATTAAATGGTGTGAGTAAGGTAAACACATACAATTAAATATATACACTTGTAAATTATCACAAATTTCCAAATGTATTAGATAATTATACAGTAACTTTGTTTATTTACATATAATAAAATAAAATTAGTTAACCAAATAATAATAATAATATTTGAATAATTTTAACAAAGTGGAAAATATAACTTTTACTTGAAAAGCAAAATGAAAAAATATAGATTCATACAATATATATTAACAATTTCCATAGTAATATTGATATTTTCTAAAATAATAATAACAATTTTAAAATAAAATTAACAATTTTGGAGGCATGTACTCAGGAATGAACTTTGATGCCACCTAAATTATTCTTATCAATAATTAACAGAATAAATAATTTTATTAATTTTTTTAATATGAAAAAATTTTAAATTCTGTTATTTTTCAACTTATTTTTGTATGATGACGTCATAATCCTATTTCATGATCTATTAAGATAACTGTATAATCCAATGCCACAGTAAATCTACTGTTCTTGCGCAGTGGTATTACCGCAGTCTGTGAAGTTCATCTGAGGCGCGGTTATTGCTAATTGAAAACTAATACCAATGCCCCGCTCACTGGTAACCCCATTGAGCAATTTTTGCAGGCGGTAAAACGCCCCACAATAAAAATAGAGAAAAAAGATCTCTTTTAAGTTGTAGGTACGCTTAGAATATCGTTTTGTTTTTGAGTAGTTATAGTTTTTGTATTTTTTCATGAAGATTTTAGAATTGTTAACCTTTTTGTGAAACTTTTTTTTTTCTAAGCCTAGTGGACGTCATTGTATACATGGAAACATTATGAATCGTTAGGATATTTGTTTGACGCGCCCTATTTATTACTAACATTCTTATCATTTGCAAACGGCTACTTACCGTATGCTAGTTATTTATAGTTGTCTATTAATTTTGGTTAAGTATTTTTTATTAAATCTGTGTGTACCTACTGTGTGAAGTATGATGTAAAATTAATCGTAAATACTCCTAGCTTTTACTTAATGATGTGTACTAGAAGCTTATATATTATAAAGACGCTTGTGCGAATTATGAAAATAACAAATTAATACTCAGTATCATTATAACGATGATTATTTATGCTGAAAATCACACCAATTATATTCCTTTAAATTATGATCTTCATTTAGGAGAAAAATTTCATTTGGGTTATACTTTAACAAATTTCTAGTTTTGCTAGTATACGTGGTAGGCTTGATACAAGGGGGATCCTGTAAATTCAAATGATCATTTGTTGAATGGCATATATTATGATCTAAAATGCGTAGTGCTTTGGTTAAATGATTGATAACAAAAAAAAAAATAATACCATCTAAATTCTTTGTGCTAAACATATCATAATCCTTGCCAATTAGTTGTTGAATTTTTAAGGGTTGAAATAGGCTTTGGTGGATTGCTATAGAATTTGAAAATACTGTGGGCTTATCACGCTTAAAACAACTATTGTTCGATCTAGTCTCTTTATTTTGAATATTTTTTGGATTATTATTCTTGTTGTGTTTTGAGCCAATGCATTTACTTGTAGACATTGAATGACCATACTGTGAACTCGGTGTGTATGAATTTATTATAGAATTGAAGTTGTCAATATGAGGAGTTGAATCCGCAAACTGGTTTGAAAATGTTTCCTCTAGTGTTAATGAAGAGTCATACGTCTTACATATAACATTCTCAAATTGGTTATATGAAACTGATATTGCAGATAGCAGTTGAGCTATATATTATGTGAGTCAGAACTATAAAGAAATAAAAATTACCTGTATCTAATTTTAATGATGCACTAAATGTTAATGATTCATTTAGAATATTTTTAATACACATTTTACTATTAAAAATATCTTTGACAAGCTTTTTTAATGCAATTTTAAGATTATAACGCCCAGAAAATAGAAAAACTGTTTTATAATTATACGCTACCAATTCATGATAATTTCTGGGGCTATCATGTGAATCTGGTATGTAGTTTGAATCTATAAAAGTATATTGAAGATCGGAAGTTAGAGCAATCATATGATTGCCACATAACCTAGAATACAATGAAACATATATGAATATATTTCTTCACAGGCATAATCATCATACGATGGGTTTTCTAATAGTAATGTAAGAAGTAGTGAATCAATAACAAGATCGCCACCAATACGTATAGAGCTAAAACAGATGGGGCAGGAAAATGCTTCTTTACTTCCATTAAAAACCAGCATAGACACAAGATCAAAACACTATAATAATGTATAAAATTTAGAAATATTCTATATAGAATTTTTCACTTAAGAAACGCAAGAATTACTTGGTAGTGAGAACAATTTTTCCCTCTAGCTGGTAAAACTAAATTTTGACCACTAAAAGGACAGTACATTCTTAAAAGTAGTGTTTGAGAGCTTATTTCAGAATTAATGAGATGACTTAAATGAGGTTCCATCTGTTTTCTTGCATGAGCAAATGAATTAAAAGAACGTTTTACTATATATAATAGATATCATTTAAAATCATATTAAAAAAAACACTATTATGAATTACGTTGTTTAGCACTATCATTGAATGTATTTATTGCATCATTTAATAAATGTGGTAATTCTCTCTCCCATGGAATATAACCAACCATTTCGATTTTAACTTCATAATCCTAATATTGGAAGATAAATTAGGTAACGGCATATGATATGATTATTTGCAAATAAAAACTTGTTGAATAGCACCCAATGGATAGGCTATATGTAAAGTATTTCCTCCACATTTAATATATGCTTTGAGTGAGCAAGGTAGACCTCCGTATGTATTATCCGAATAAACTTCTAAATATTTATTGTTGATTGCAATAAGGAAATCTTTTGGCCAATATATGTGGCTAAATCCATGTTTTTTTTTACAACAAGATATCAATAAATCAATATTAGGATCCTCACACAATTTCTTGTGTAGAGAGCTAGCTATGTGTATATTTCTAATAGTGATTATTAGATTTTTTATTTGAAAATTCTGTGAATTGTTTTGTGGGTGAGGTTTTAAGGTAAAAATGTGGTTAATTGCACCGTCTAAATGTATTAATTTGATAGCATTTTCAAGCTTGCACATTGCATAATCTGTAATTTTCGATAGTGCAAGAAAGTGCTCTAAATATAATGAATTTTAGATATAATGCATGAAATTATAAGACTATTTTAATGTTTATATAAAAAATAATTACATTTTAATAATGTCACCATAAAATTATTATTTAAAATATACATAATACAAGTATTTCACTAGTAAATCTAAAGTAAATAGCTAGAACATGTTAAATAAATAAATTAAACTATCATCTATTTATTGAGAAAAATCAATGAGTATAAATATCTTTCATATGTAGTATCAATCCATCTTTATTATTATTTTTAATTGTTTAATTTGGTTTGTAATATTTTTTAGCAATAACTACAATATAAAATACATATTGATTAAGAAATAAAATGGTTAATTAAAAAAATATTAAATTTCAATTTTTTTAACTAAGATAAAATTCATTATTAGATCAATTCATCCTAATTTTTTAAAAATAATTGTAAAAACGATGAAATACTAAATGTTACGAGTGCTATAATCACATCATAAATGCAATTAAATTCGTCAGTAATTCGCATAAAAATTAATTAACACATTACTTGACTGAATGCCTTTCTTATCCAAAAGTTTAAACATAATCCATAATCTAATACGTGCGAAGTTGTCATAGCATATGGATGACTGCATTTCATCTTGTTCACACAACGATATTTCACTAGCGTCTAATAAATGTGGATGATCATTGCAAGAATCGGACGAGGTCGTGGTAATTTCTGAGATAGGGTTGTTAATGACTGGGTGTGTATTTTTAGTATGAAATTGATTTAAATCAACACTCAAATCTAAAGAATTACAATTGTTTTGATTCTTTATTATATTTTCTATGAAAATATTATTTTGAGGATTGTCGTTATTGATAACGGGATATTTTTCATTAGCTAATAACGAAATATTTTTCGTATAAAATTAGTACAATTAAACTATTAAAATCATACTTTGGTATGAAATATTTTCGCAATTTATATTTTCATTGCTAGTGGTATATTTTTTGAGATTATCTTCAATAAAATTGTCATATTTGTTATAGTTCCCACTGTCGTTGTATAATTTAGTTGTATTATTTGATGATGAATCTAATGGAATCACATTATCAGCATTGTTCCATGTTGTATTATATAAAAATTTTAACTTTGAAGGGATGGAGTCTAGGAGAAATATTTGAAGCTATACGAATAAAAAGAATATATATATATTCTACCTTGATTCCATCTATAAAATGAACTTTTGTTTATTGAAGTGTTTAAAAAAAGTAAATTGTTCAATTTTGTTTTTTCATCTATATGTTATATATAATTTTTTTTAATGTATATAAAAGATAAAATGCAATATTATGAAATTACTATTTTGCTCTATATCTTTATAATGGAATTCTGAAAAGTTATCATTTGTTTTTTTTGGTTGATTTTGATTTATAAATATTGGGCAATCTATATATTAAAAAAATAGTAAATTCTTAGTTTGATTATTTAAATAAGTATTTAGTTTTAAGGATAGAAACTTATCCCATTGTAAAGTTAACATGTTGATAAGATTTATGATATAAATTTACTTTCATCATATGCATTTTTCTCTTCATTTACAGTCAAAGGTTGATTGTATATGTTAAGTGGACATTGTAAATTTTGATTATTGTTACATGTATAATTGATGTAGGGAAAAGAATTGTTTGAATAATAAGTAATATTTTTGTTTAATAAAGGCTGATTATCTATGGATGTGGATGCTAATACCGGAGTATTTGGTAAAGTAGTGGAATATGAATGTTCATTTTGTTCCATAGTCAATACAGTCATTTGATTATTCGTATTGTGATAATATGAATTAGTATCATTATAATTTTTAATGTTTACACAAGTAACTCTTGTTTCTTCAGAAAATAGACTTAATTGGTGTTGATCGACCGTTTCCCATAATGGATAGTTATTTGTACACATATTATCAAAATATACATTATTAATTGGAACTTTTAAATCATCTATCATAAATATATAACAGTATTAATATCATAAATTAGGCGTTAAATGGTTAGTAACCCTTTGTTTGAGCATCATCATATGGTACATGAATAACCATTTCAGCAGGTTGAAAAGTATGTTTATCAGAATTTACGGTAGAAATATTTTCTTTATTTCTCACTTAATGTTAACATTAAATTATATTATTTATTTTTAAAAATAATATAATATTTTTAAATGTAACATCATTTTATTCATTCAATGACTAAAAAATTGTCAAATTTGTATTAAATTTTTTATAATGCTTGTTATTTTAATTGTTTTTCTATACATTTTAACCTTTAAAGTAAAAGATTGTATTTATCATTAAAATATTACTACAGTGCATGCTATATCATTGAGATAATAAGGATACATGGGTAGAAATATAAATTTATAGCTAATTTGCTACTTTATATGAATTTTTATTAAAAAAAACACTTTATGATTAATTCTTAAAACTAAATAAATAATGAAATATATATATAATTTAGTAAGGCTAAAATTTTAACATATCATTAATATAAAATTAGAATAAAAAACATAAAATAACATACTTTTAACAATTTTTGGCATAAATCTAAGACGTTTTAGTAAATATTTTTAGGTTCTAGCCGAAAATCAGTAATACAACATTAATCTTAATCCTATAGTAATCAACACTATCTTATTTTATGTTTTTTACTTATTTCTATCATTTAAAATGCACCAATATCAATTAAATTTTTTTTTGATTAAAAAAATTATTTTTTATACTGGCTAAAATGGACAAAATGTGATTTTATAGACTCATACCAATATACAACTTAATAAAATCCTTATTAATTATATCTTAATTTTATAAATTGTTTACATGATGTTGACAACATTCAAATACAAATATTAATTTTACATTATTAATTATGTTTAAATATTAAATATAATCAATTTTTTAATATTACTTTTGAATTTAGAAATATTTTATTCGCTGAATTCCCTATTAAATTTAATATAGTTGCTAATAAACAATTTACGGTGCAATATTTCCATATACTTAACTATTATCTATTATAGACTATTAATAAAATGTATCATAATAGTTTATTTAATAAACAACAGTTGTATTGAATTAGATCGATATGTTAGTAACAAACCATTTAGATCTACGTAATAAACACTATTAATATTGTTTAACCCATTTTTAGTAGAGATTAATATTATTATAATTTATTTCATTGCATTTTAAAAGAATATATACATCATTTTTTAGTTTTTTAATTGTTTTAATATTTTATGTTAACAAATAGAGCGTTTTTCTATGTTACTTTGCAAGTGTTCATCATAGGTGTGTAGCTTAATGAGTTTCATCATGTCAAACTATTAAAGAAAAATATCAAAGTTTGATTCATTAAAATACATTTAAATATAAAGATTTTTCATTATTATATAAATTTAATTTTTTAATGAAACATGTTTAAATTCATACAATAATAATATTATTTATATTAAATTAGATTAAAAAAATTTTATTTATATTTCAAATAAAGTATATTTTTGTTATTTTTAAATAATTAATAATAATTTCTATATTTTATATTAATTCAAACTTTAATATGCGCTGTATTTGATATAAATTACTATTTATTGATCGTTAATTATTATTATTTAATATTAATATAAATAAATGAAGGATATAATTTGTATCTCATTAATTAATTTTACTCCATTCGTCATCATCATCTCTATTGTGATTTAATTTTTATATTGTTAAATAATGATGTTGTTAATAATGACATTCTATGCTATAATTCCCATCTAAATAATGCATCGTATATACATAATCCACATTATAAAAAAATAATATGCGTTTCTTTTATGTACGAGTAGATACCTAATTTTTATATTTTATCATTCTTAATATGTTAAAAATATACTTTCTAGTGTAGGTTTACTAAATTTTTTAAGTTAAATGATAACTTTAGTGTTATAAAAACATCATTCTATGAATTTAATAATAAAGAAAAATATATATCTATTAATATAGCTTTAAAAATAATATATTAATATTTTTATATCAAATTAAAAGTTTGTTATTCATAATGATACACTTTTATATTGACCATCTTACAAAACATTTATTAATTTCAAAAAATAAATTACTATTTTTATGTTCGTAATTGATTATTTAAAATTTAATTCAAATAATTTTAATTCAATTAAAAGTAATTATATACATGAAATAAAAATTAGTGTTATACATTGAATTTTAAAAAAGAAGGCAACTAAAAATATTATAATAATAAATAATATTTTTTGATTAGAATTATAAATGAAAAAAAAATATTTTGAACTTAATTGAAAGAGTATATTTCTAAAAAACTATAAAATCTTCAAAATATAACGTAATTAAAAGTAATTACCGACATGAAACGATTTTAAACTACGCTTATGTTTAAGGATTTGCGCGTTGTGGCAAGTGGGGTTACTTATGAGTGATAGCAAGC
This sequence comes from Kudoa iwatai, assembly GCA_001407235.2. Classification (NCBI taxonomy): domain Eukaryota; kingdom Metazoa; phylum Cnidaria; class Myxozoa; order Multivalvulida; family Kudoidae; genus Kudoa; species Kudoa iwatai. The sequence continues at coordinate 27,775 of JRUX01001341.1, forward strand.
ATAGATAAAGTATTTAAATGTGTAATTCTTATCATTTTTATATCAAATTAACAAATAAATAAATATTTTATTAATTTTAATAGTATATATTGCTTTGTTATTATAGTTGTAATATAGAATTCCATTTGATTATTGACAACATTATGATTCACTTCAAAAAGATGTTTATGATGATAACTGTAATTATTGAAAACAAATTCATCATATATAGTTATAAATACAATTAATATTCACATTGATAGGCAATCATAATGTCTTTCTATTCATATAATAATAATAAGTGGTAATATTTTTAATATTAAAAATCTTATAAAATTTACTTATTAATTAATATAGTGACTTTTGTTCTTGAATGAATTATTATATGAAAATTTCCATATTAATTATTTGAATAAAAATTAAAAGCAATAAAAATACCATTTCAAAATCACAATTGTGTTTCAATTTACTTTTTTTGGTGTATTTGTAGATAAATGGATGAAAAATTGTTGTAAATTTTTTTTAAATATTATGTTATTTAAAATTGATAGCTATAAGTTATATAGACGTATAAACATTGATACTTTGGTATGTAAAAGTTAAATGAAATATAATAATGTGTTAAAAGAAGAAATGATACTAAAAAGTATGTAATCTGATCAAAATATCAATGTAAATAGATCATATTTAATCGTATGATATAAATGAATATCATGGGATTCGGTTTATATCATAATATCACTCGAATTGCATATTAAATTTACTCTTATTTTTAATTTATAATTATAAAAATGTAAAAATTTTATTTTTAATTTTTGTTAGTTGTCTTATTACATTTTAAATAGTTAAAATTTGTAATTACTTTACACAAAAAAGCTTATTATATAAGATTCAACCTGTTAAAGTTATGCGCAGACACTAATTATTGGATAGATGCATAAAGACCAACCTCAAAATGTTGATAATGATGAAAATTTGAGCGAATCTTATAAATTAAAAGATGATAATTATACACAATTATCATCAAATATAGCTAATTTATTGAATGATACACAATTATTTGATAAAAATAAATCAGACACCTACAACTTTCAAATGATTGATGACAAACCAAAAAGATTCAAATGTATTGATCGTTATCTTGTTATTCAAACATTAGGTGAAGGAAGCTATTCTAAAGTAAAAGAAGTATTTGACACACAGTACCTCGTTCGTAGAGCTATTAAATTGGTTAAATGTAGTCATTTAAAAAAAATTCCTGATGGAGAAACAACTGTGGAAACGTATGTTTTCTATTGTGTTACACTATTGTTAATTAAGTCTTTTATGGAATATTATGAGATTATTATAATTGATATTATTTGACTAGCTTTTATAGAGAAATGATAATTTTACGTTCACTTAATCATCCAAATATTATTAAATTGTATGATGTCATGTGTGATCAAGCTAAAGAAACAATGTAATTTATGTTTTTTTTTCAAATTGAATATATCTATATATATATATATAGATATTTTGTATTAGAATTTTGTATTACTGATATTATGAAGATGCTAAGAGGTAGTAGTAATCAATGCAATAATAAAATTTCAAAAAAATTTCCTCTATGGCAAGCTCATCAGTATGATAATATTATCCTATTAACTATATTATAATATTTTTATGTATAATAAAAGTTAAATAAATTTATAATATTAAAAAATTCATAGATGTGTTATATATTAATCTATTATAATTGTATTTACATAATTATTAATAAAGGAATGATGGATCATAAGCGTGTGATGGTAATATTTATTGTAATCGATCATTTACTATAAATTTTACTTTAAATTTTGTTTATAGAAATATAAATTACTTTTTTTATTACATATTAATAATTTTTATTAACTCATTAGTAGTTAATATGATTTTCTTTACATTAAATATTAATTAATGAGATTAATATTACATCAAATTTTTTAAAAATAAAGTTTATAAAGTTTATAAAAGTTAAATTTTTAATTACGATATGTTTTATTTTTTTTTAAATAATTATCATCAAGTTATTTTAAACAACTCATCAATGGAATTGAATATCTTCATTCATTGTCCATAATACATAAAGGTAATTTAACTATTTCAATATAGTGGTTTTAAAAAAAAGATATATATTTAGATATTAAACCAGCTAACCTACTAATAACATTGAATCATACTTTAAAAATATGTGATTTTGGTGTTTCTGAAGTAAATAATAATTGATAATCTTTTTTTTTCATTCATTTTTTATAAAGAAAGTAGATATTTTTAGTAGTAATTTATATCTCAATGAAAGTAAAGGAACACCAATATTTCAATCTCCTGAAGTTAATTTGTGTTTACGTCCATTTGCTGGGGAAAAACTTGATATATGGGGATGTGGAATTTGCTTGTAAATATTTATTATTAATATAAGCTTATAAGTTTGTCTTCATTTATTTCTATATGGATATGTTTATATCCATATATAATATGTATTTAGATATTTTATGGTTACTGGTATGTATCCATTTGGAGAATCAAATATCTTTAAAATAATTGATGCTGTTTGTGAATGTAAATATGAAATTCCGCTATTAGAAAATGATATCGATGGCCATGTTGAATATCTTATAAGGAATATTTTAAAAAAAGATTCTTCATGTCGTTTATCTCTTCAACAGATTAAAAATTCACAGTAATTATATCATAAATATTTCAATTTTTATGTAATAATATGAATTTTAATTTTTTTTAGATGGTTAACCTCTATACCATCTAAAGATGAAGATGAAATACATTTTCCATTAGATAGTTCAAATGATCCAAAGTTTAATATATCACTTTCAAATAAACTTGATTTAGTTATAAGAGAATATACAAATAGTATATCATCCTATCATTCCTATATGGGTTCAATCAGATCGACAAGAATTCGTAGAAGTTCATCATATCGTCATTCTGTTATATCACAGATATCAAATCAACTGAGCAATACTAAAACAACACCAAAATCTAGTCCAAGTATAATTATATTCATATATGTGCGGTGTTTGCTTCACTTTGTTAAAAATATTTTAATATATATTATTTTTAATGAGCGCACACTTTGTTGTTTTCCGGTATGGTCCAGTGGCTAAGATGTCACGCTCTCACCGTGAAGACCGGGGTTCGATTCCCCGTACCGGAACTTTATCTTTAATTTTCCAAGAATTTTTTATTAACGCTTTTTTTCTCTTATATGATAAGTTTATTTTTTTTATAAAAAAATATTTTTACCATTTAGAAAGTCGATATTCAGAGTAAACCTTGAATTTTTGTGGTCTAAATTGCTACACTTAGTTTATTGATACTGTGAACATTTTTTTTAAATCAAATAAAGCATATCATTAGCAGCCACGATTTCAGTCTATTTTATTACTGTGTAATTCTTTATTTTATATATTTGTATGTGTATATACTTTAGTTTCTCTGAATCCGTCCCTCAATGCTTACTATATTTTAGTGCATTACAATTATTATCAAAGATCATTTTCTTTTCTATATTCTTATGTATAATAATATTAGAAATTACAATTTTTACACATTATTCATATTCATTCATTTTATCTATGTATTTTATTTATCTACATATATTTTCTATTTTTCTGTTATTAGCTAATTAATATGATAAATCATTCTTTTTCTTTTAATTCAATATCTTTTTTACATTTTTTTTAACTATTAGAGATGAGTTACATGATTACAGTTGATGTCTTTTAAGCTTCCTTTATTTTTTTGTTTAATGATAATAAATCACTATTATAATGCTTGAAATATTTTTTTAGAAAGAGTGTACCTTTTTGGTTATCAATTATTCAAATATTTTATTGTAAAAAAAGCCATTATTTTTTTTATTGAGTTTATATACACATCGTTTTCATATTTGTTGTCATGGTGACAAAAGAATGATATAAATTTTAAACTATGATAATGATAATCATTTCCTTAAATTGTAACAAAATTCTTATCCTAATAAATTGTTCATTTATATTATTATGAAGTAATTATAAAAAGTATCTTTATATGTTATTCTGAATACATTTTTTCTTGATCGGAAACAAAGTATAGTAGTTCTGAAGCTTCTTTATTTTTTAGAGCGATGAATATAATAATGATACTGTCTATATAAATATAATTTTATATCAATTATATTCTGTTTAGACAGAAAACATGATTTATTATTTTGTATATACATTACGTTCTTCACAAGATAGGTGTTTTTGAGCAAACTAAAACCTACTTAGCACAATAATTCATTATAAATTTTTCCTTTCCATACATATTCCACCTTTATAATACAATTTAAGGTTATTTTTGAATGCTATTTAAGAAATACTAAAAGTTCCTCCTGAAGCAAAGTAATTGAAATGAGATAACGAAACAAAATCAATATGGAGTGAAATAATGATAGAAAATATGAAAAAATAATACAATTTTCTTTTATTCCATGTAGTTGAAAGAAAAAAGCTACTTTTATATCTAATTTTAGAAAATTAGTATAATATTTAGATAAAGAGTAAATCATTGTTTCTTAAGAATAGTTTGCATGTTTTAATTGTTAAAATATAATATTAATTATAAATTATATTATTATGAATTTAGAAAAAAATAAAAAAATTAGAAAAAGAAGTGAAATTGTAAGAATATATAAAAACAAGTATGATAGTTGAGAGAGATACGAATGGAATCACAGTTGGATATTGCAGATAAAGTGTAAATTTGAAAATTAATAAACAAAACATACAACTGAAAAGATAAATTAATCATAATTTAAAGTAAATGACTCTAAACAACTTATTTCAATGTGTCATTTATCTAATTTCTTAATAAGCAAATCAAGGAACAATTTTTTAGGATAATCTTCAAAAAGAACAGCATAAGTGGACATAAATAAAGGAAATCTATAATATAATACAGGCATTTATATAAACTATATAATTAATTATGATATACTGTGTTTCTAGATTTTTGGCCTTTATCAAGTGTCCAACATGTAATAATGTATCAGGACCTTGTAATTTTTGACCATTAAGCATTTCTGTTTCAAGTTGATCTATGCTCTAATAATTGATTATAAATTTTTTGATGTTAAATATAGTGGTACTTTATTCGATTCAATAAATTCTTTAGAAACTAATCGATTTCTACCCCCGGTACATGTGGTAATAAGATCAGCAATTCCAAATGACTCAAAAAAAATGCTGTAATCATTAATTGTTGTATACAGCTTACAAAATTGAATCATTTCATTTATACCAATTCTCATAATAGCAGCTTTGGTATTATTACCTTGTCTTAATTATAAGCCATATCATTTAAGTATATCATATACAAAATAGCATTTACCCTAGTCCTTCAACAAATCCAGCTGCAACTGCTATACAATTCTATAAAAATAATTAAATATTACTTTTTAATTACACAATTAAGTTACTTTTAATGCACCACAAAGTTCCAAAGGATAACATGTATCAACAACATTAACCTTAAAATAGCTTGTTTCTATTAGTTGTTTCCATTCGTTTGCTTGGTTAATATCACAACAACCAATTGTAGTTTCTGAGAAATTTCTACTGGCAATTTCTGTAGCAATATTAGCACCAGAAAGTACACTTATTTGAATTCCAAGTTTTTTTTTCAACATTTCACTGATAAAAATTAAATTGTCACCATCTTCAATAATACCTTTAATAAGTGAGATTCCAATAGCATCTGATCTAATTGATCCAGCAATATTGTCAGCAATTTTTTCAACAAACTATATAGTAAATCCATTTTACATAATAAACTAAACAAAATAACTTGATGTGGTACAACAAAAGCTAAGTGAGTGGCATCTTTAACAACAGTTTTTATATCTGGAATAGCTTCCTTAATGTATAAATACATCAAATAATAATGTTATAGTATTAGATAAAATCATTTTGTTATGAATATAAAAAATATTCCTATACAATATTAAGTGGAAGTGTGTGATTAGGCAAATATTTGACATTAACTCGTTGTTGGTTTATTATTTGTGATAATGGTTTTCCATTAAGATCTTCTTCATGAACCCACATTTTAACTTTATGATCAAAATTATTCATTTTTGTGATATTTTGTGAAATACAAATTGCAGCAACAGTGCCCCTATATGACATTAAATATGTGTTTAAATGGTATAGAATTTATTTAAAAATACCAACTTCCAGACCCAATAACAGCTACTCGTTTCATAATTGTTGACTGTCCAATCGTAGAACGAAGGATTAAACCACCTAAAATACTCAATCTGCATTTTCCATGTATATAATAATAATAATTATACACATATTATAAAATATAATTAAACTTTATTTATCCATAAAGTAATAACTGAAATTTTTAATTTAAAATAAAATATTTTTACTAATTAAAATAACAAAAAAATACACTTTGATTAACAAAATAATCCCTATACAACAAGCTTCTATTGGCCTTACTTAGTTGTAGATGCTGTTAGCTAAATATTTTTATATATGCCAATTAGAAAGTTTTAAATATTTTTTTTAATTAAATACTATTTTTATCAATTAAATTATAATAAAAATAGTATTTGGCTTCTTTTCATGTAAAAGTAATCTCGTGTGACTAGCAAATTAAGTAGCCACACCACCACATCTAAACACGCATTCAATTCCGAAAAATATTATTAGAATTAGGTTGTCGATTTTTTTTTATAAATAAAATTACTATGTTCAATTAAATAAAAATTTTTTTTCAATAAAAAAAATTATCACATTTTTTTAATCCCATGTAAGATATATCTCACTAAAAGTATTCTTTTAGCAATAAATAACTATAATATTTTAAATATTTAAATAATTTTATTTTTATAACAGTAAATTTATTTCTTTCTTATTAATTTCTTCTAAAACTAACTGATATGATTAGTAAATCCTATAATTCTAACATATTAAGCTACAATCTGATAAGTCAATGAATAGTTATATTAACATTTATCATAAATAAAATACTTGTCATTGAAATGATTATAAAACAACATGCATATGTAGATATGGACTTGTTTATAAAAACTTTACTTCCACGTAAACCTTACTATTGTATAGATTACGCATGCGAACAACAATTAACGTAATATGTTTCCTTGGAGATAGTATAATACAATTAAGGAATACTATTGTAAAATTAAACCACTAAAAAAATTATTAAAAATAAACGCATTTAATCTAAGCAAAGTTAAAATTGGTACATTTATCAGACATCTGAATATTACAGTTACTTAATGAGGGTAACAATAAATCGCATTATTGTAGGTGACTCTTATAATTGAAGCATACATTATTATTATATAAAACTTTTAGATTTTTTATAAATTTAAAATCTACCTAAAAATTCCTCTACACCTAAATACGTTAGCGTAACAAAATATTTTGTGATGATATCTACTGCTTAATAACACCTAGTTTAACTATTCGGAGATCTTCGTTAAAGATCAATTTAAAAGTTTTAGTAATTTTTATTACCTAAAATAACCATTTTAATATTTTTTTTAAATTACTACCACTGACTGATAATATATTATTGGTTATTAACGATATTATAAATTATGTGATGGTGTGTGTTAAACGAAAAGCATAACAATAGTCTAACTGGTATGATTTAATAATTAATGTCTAATTTTACGTCATTTAAAATAGACATTTAAACTTATTATAATAAATAAAAGTATAATGTGTAGTATTTATATTTTTTGTTTTTGAAATTTATGCTCATTATTTTATCTTTTCATACATAATTATATCCATTTTAAATGAATAGATAAATAAAGATATTTAAAATAAATTACTTTCATATTTTGTTATTCATATTTCTGTATTAATTATTTAAAAAGTATTATCATGAACAATTAAACTGTTTTAAACACTTATATATATATAAATTAGTGGTGTAAAATTGAACCAAAATGTATATTTATATTGTTATTATGTAGTAGTCTACATTACTACACGTAATTTAAGATAAAATAATAGCTAACTTGTCATCTAAGTGTTTAGATTGGCAAGTTTAATATGTTTATATTAATAATATCTGAGAATTATAAAATTATGAATATATATCTAGTTTGATAAAGTTTTTTTTTATAAAAAAATGTTGTATTTTATGAATTAAATAATAAATTGGAAGATTTTTTAAGCAAATAAAAGCATTAATTATAAATATCCCTAGTTATATTAGCTAATATGATTTATTTTTATACAAACTATTCATTAAAATAGTACAAGATTTATGTTATTATCTCTAATAAAAATATTAAGGAATTTGTTGCTTTTATTTCAATTTCATTAAATTAATTTAACTTGGATGCAATTTCCTAGTTTCATATATATTATAGAATATACGTAGGACATAAAAATAACTCTTAAAAACTTTAATGGACAAGAATGATTTCAAAAATTTTAGCTTAAATTACATTAATTTGCTAAACAGATGGATTTTTGATATTTTTCTTATAAACTATAAAAAACATATCAAGTAGAGGAATGCTATTCAAATATTATGATGTAATGAATGTGGTATTTCAACACATAATACAGATGTAGGTAAAATACATTTTAGATACAAATCTAATTGATCTATTTCACTTTAATTCAACATTAACAAGAATTTTCGAATTGAAACTAAATAATACGATTTATGCTATCTAATAGGATGATATATAAAAATAGTTGAATATTATAGTGATTATTTTTTAAAAAAATTCCCAGAATTAATCTTAAAAATTTGAATTTTAAGAAAAAAAAACGTATTAAATGAGAAAATCTAATCATTATCACTTTATTAGGTAAATAATATGATACAAATAGTAAACAATTAGCATATATTTAAATAAAATAACTTTTTTTACATTTTAAATTAATAAAAATTATTATTTTTTGAATAAAAAGTATTTTTTTATTATAAGAACACAGTTTATTACCATCAATTGGATATTTTGCATGATAACATATCAGAAAATACTTGATTTAATATTTAAAATGTTCAATTATAACATGAAATTGTGTCTTTAAAATAAAAATTTACAAAAAAAATATTCACATTTTAAAATAAATCGGCCGAACATGTTTATTAACACAATTATAGCAATTATCTGACTACGTAAACCTCCGCCGATTCGTTAAGCACTAATAATGTCTTTAAGTGAATAATAGTATACTTTTGATGTTCAATTTAAAATAAGAATTTTTATTATTTTTAGGTTATTAAAAGATTTGACTTGAAACTACATGATACTAAACTATATCGATAACTACTTATTCAACAATGAAAAAAAAATTCGATGTAAAAACGATATTTATATGGTTTATATAAAATTAATTTCTAAATAAATATAATATATATATTTAAAAATTGATTAAAGTAAGCATAATAAATAAAATTAATACTACATAATTTTATTTGGCAATAAAATTCAGTGTAGATATGAATTATACATCAACTATTTTTGCTTCTTCAGGCTTTAATTCACAAAACTTTGATTTAGGGCACATAATTAAATAAAAGTGTTTTTGATTGAACCAAAGTCTTATAGAATCTGAATAAAAGTCTCGAACATCCATATCAAATAGCTTTACCTCTCTTGATACAAAAAAATATAAAGATAAATGTTAATAGAAAGTATATCTACCTGCAAATTTTTAACCATGTATATTTCAATGAATTATTAATTTTTATAAAAATAACACTAGTTATTTTAATCAATTCATCAAGTGAATAACCATCCATATTAAGCTGATGATAGATTAAAGGAGAAAAAGGATGTTTTTTATATTTGGAATAATCTATTTTAAATTCTTTATAAACATCATCAATGCTATTAATAATTTTTCCTCGTCTAGAAAGATAAAATTAGTGAGATAAAGGATATAACCTACCTTATGAGTGATGTCAACAATTCATCATAAGAATTATTTATCAGCCAAGTAAGATTAAAATGATTTATATAGAAAGGAACGTTTGGTCGAGGTACAAAATGATCTCTATGTAGACTTGGATACATAGTATTACCACGTAATCCATAATGATATGTCCTAGAGATATCAGGAACTATACATTCTCTATCTTTTCTTTGTTTATTATCTCTAAACCAATAATCCCATCCTATTGATGCAGGAGAACGATCCCAATATGGTAGTAATTCATTATGAAAAATTGATTTAGGAAATGCCCATCCTAAACCGGGCATAAAATCTGTTTTAAAAACACCTTTTGGATCCCCCAATGAATATAAATATGACTATAATCAATATAAATTACATGAAAATTATAAGTTAAATCTATATACTTGATCATTCCATGCAGATACACAATAAAATTTTTTATTCTTTCTTAAAAATGGAATCATTTCTGCCATATATAACATAAAATCTGGTGCCACATCAAGATCTTCTTCTAGTATGATAACTTCACTAGCAGATTGATAAAATTTGAATGCATGTGTTAACGCTTTACGATAATGCTTAAATAGATAGTTGTTATTTGATATGTGAAAACTAATTCAATTACTGTTGCAGAACCACAGATATGTTCACATTCATTTGTACTTATAGTGTATTTGACTCCAAACAATTTAGTGATATCAGTATTTTCTTCAATAGAATTATCCATATAAACATGTACATTGTCAACATTAACACCTCTAATATTTAATAATGTATAAAGGCATCTTATTAGATAGAAAGGCCGTTTAGATGCAATTATTATAATTGGTGTATCTACAAGTACAGTATCAATCTCTGTTAGTTGGTTACCTAATAAAGGTTTATATTCAAAATCGATAGGATTAGGATCATTACCTAGATTATTAAAAAAAATATATAATGTTACTATTTTAATCAATAAAATTTATTATACATTTACAAAAATGATGATATGAATCATATTTTGAACAAAAAACAGCTCTACGTTGATATAATTTTGTATTTGGCCATTGTGGACAGTCTAATGATGTTGTATTTTTAAAACTTTTAGGTAATTTCATTATTGATAATGAATCAGAAATTATATATGTATCTGTATAACATTCTATTTTACCATTAAATGTTTTCTTAATATTATGTTTTGTATCAAATAAAACCATTTGATCATCGTTATCATAGACAATAATATTTGTTTTTAAATTATGATTTTTTGTATTTTTATAAATTTTTTTCATTTTTAATATTTTATCTATTTTATCATTGAAAGCATGTATTTGATTTGGCTAAAAACATGATTAGAACAAAATTAAAACTATATAAAAAATACAGTTGTAATGATAATGACAATACGATGTTTAGGAATACCACCTAATATATTCTCTAATTCATCAGCATGTTCAAACCAAACAATTATATTAAAAGTTCTCCAAAATGTTATATTTCTGGTATATTTATTAATAACAAGTGCTATAGTTTCTCTTTCATTTCTTTTAACTTTTGCTAATATTTTTTTATCCAAGGTTATAGTTATCTCATCATTACATTGATCGATAGTTAGCATCTAAAATGAAATAGAATAAAAACATACATTAAATGATATACAATAGCATACAGTATCTGATGAATTTTTTCTAACAACATACTCTTTTATTAAAATTTGTCTATTTTCAACGTTGTATAGCAGGAAAATAATAAAAATCGCTACTATTATTAATAAAAATACTCCTAATTTAGCACATCGTCTTCTATGATGAATTAAAAAAATGAAAAAAAAACAAAAATATTATTATTATTAACTTGGTATGAATGGCTTGATATGATGAAGTGTCAGGCGAATAAATAGACCAATCCTTTATTTGAGTTTTCATACAGCTATTAGACCCTCTGTTATCTATAAAATATACCTCAGCCTTAGTTTATTGTATATATATAATATAAAATTGAAACCTAACTTAATATAAAGAACCACTCAGTAATATTAAACCTAATAAATGAGATAATATGATTAGTAGTCTTTTACACGAATATCGCTACTTCTTATCCATTCTATTAGATAATAAAAATTCTCAAGTGATTGTTTTCTTGCTTATAAAATAATCAATTATGGTCTCATTCATTCATAAAAAAATGTTACATATTTACATTAAACATGTCATATACTTTTGCTCTTTATCATTGATATCCTTTCCAATATCCATCGAGCAATACTCTCAAACATCCAATAACATATAACCCTGTAGGACTAACTAAAGATTTTGTTTTAATCACACACCGCATTTTAATAGTTCTTTTCAAAAAAAGTTTTTGTTAAAACTCCCTTCTATTACAACAAATAATCAAGAATGTTATTTTTCTTCATATAATTCAACCTAAACCTTATTATTTATATAAAATTACAGTGTTCATGAGTATTTATCTATAAGGAATTATTTTTAAAAACTTTATATTAAGATATTGTTTATGTAGATAATCGACTTATTCCTATCAAATCGTGCTACAACTAAAATATTGTGAAACAAAATTTCTCATATAACAAACAATAAGATAGTATGATCAAATAACCTACATTTATCACACAAATAATATACAAATGTAAGATTATAATAAATCTAGTTTTAACACTTAGCTTATCACCAGCTAATCTGCAAAATCGTAATATTTCGTAAAATTCTATATAACATCGTGTCATATTTGTCTTATTATTTTCGTCATCTGTGTTATGAGAAACAAGAAAATTAAATTATAATGACATAAAATTAATATATTGATTACATTTATGTATTTATCAATTCACATAGTTGATAAACACATGGAGTTTGATGATCGTTATCTATTATTATTTAACTGTAGATTAATTTTCTTAGTTTAAATATTATTTAATGTTTTAAATAAGTTATCCTAGAAAAATAATCTAAAAATAATATGTTCTTTTTTAAATTCTAGCTCAAATTAGTTTGGGAACATAGTCTATCGCTAAACATCAAAATGTTTCGGAGATCGTCGTTCTCTTAGTTAACTTTTTATCATTGATATTGGAGATGATGTATTTATCAGTGTAAGATTGACATTACTAATAGAAATAATCAATTATGTCTAGTTTTTTAGTTTACTCATTTTATATTTATGTTATATCATTTAAGAATAGTATAACTATGTAATTCATAAAATATGAATCATCTATTTATGGTTATAAATATTTTTTAAAAGATTAACCATTGTTAAACTATCTGTATTATGTTGTTGTTATTTGATTAAAACAAATATCATTTCAAAATCCTACTAGATTGGTATCCTTATCATTAGATTTGGCAGTATGGTGCTTGTTTAACTTAATAGAATTAAAGCAAATAATCAAATGTATATACAGTAACTTTTTACTTTCTTAACATTAATCTATATGTTTGGTACGATCCTGAATATTATATCTTGTTTAAACATTGCTGGGATCTACTGCATAACATGCTAATGAAGATGTTATGCAGTAGAATATTATTGGTCAGATTTTTTTCGGAAAAAAGATTTAAAATCTAAATGCTACTTCTTCATGTGGTAAAATTTATAATGAAACCAAAATATTTATCTTATCATATAACAATAAACACTATATGAAAAATATTGTACTTGAATAAACCTATCAATTAGTTTTATATATGTTCTTATAACGATATGAATAGCTGTACTAGTATATGATTTTACTGTTAGCGATGCTATCCACACTAATGAATGTATTGTCAAAACAAAGCTAATTCGATCGGCATTTTTCTTAGCTTATAAGTTAAACTTGTGACGTGATACAACTTATTAAGCTGTTATATTCCTGATAGATAGGTCTGCTTCATTATTTAGTAACCATTGCAGCATCATCTTTGGTAAATTAATGTTATGCTGTAAGTGTGGCAATTTAGCTTACCGTTAATTCTCGTTTTTGAGCACCATACCCCTAACTACACGCTATTTCATTCTAAAAAGCCATTCATGTGGGTAATGACTGATAATATAGATGATAGTTACATTCATCACTCTAGCATCTGTAAGTACCCAAGATCTATTCATTTGTTAGATTCATTCTCACCACGAGTTGAGCTATCATATGCCATAAATACTTGGTATTACCATGGCTTTTCTATTTGAATTCGTATGGAGATTATAGTGATACCAAACTTAGTTTTCTAACAAAGACAAAATTCAAATCCATAACCATAGGGCGCTATGAACCCATTAATCTACACCGTTTGCTTTTTGTTTTAAGAGCTAGTCCCTATCACAAGCATTAGCCTCTAATCATAATTTATTTTCTTAATGATAGTATTTTAACATGACTGTTAAAAATTAATATCAAAATATTATGGTATTTATTTTAGTAAATAATTCTATTGTTGAATTGTTATTACTTAATGGCATGCATTGCTAAAAAAAATACCAGACTGTTATTGTTATTGACAAAATCAAATAAATTTTTAAGTTGTTGCGCATTTATATCTTTAAAGTAGCTTAATATGATTAATTTACTGGTTTTCAATAAATGTCTATTTTATTTATTAAATAATATATATTTTAAGAATAGTATAAAATATCCGTATCATTTACATATAATGAGACGTTGTTAAGGAAACACTAATCATAAGTATAGCAAAGTTTTTATTATGATAAGAAAGTATCGTTGTTTACAATACTTGTTTTTAAGAAGGTTAATAGAATAGATCGGCATTCATTTCGTACAATAATATACAGATTTACCAATTTGGAATGGCAAAACAACTGTAAAAATGCATATAAACATTATTCTCTTGTATTTTCCACTAAAATACGACATGAAGATTGTTTTAAAATGATCGTATCATGGTAAGGTTCTATCATGTCTCAATTTTTTAAAATAATTATTAATAAAATTACATGATTGTTCATAAATTTTTTATTAACATTTTCATGTCAAACAACCCATCGTTTAGTGATAGGAAGCTTCAATATTGGAACGATAAATGATTCGACTAAATTCGCTTATACGTTATATTATTAAATATTTTAAATTTTTGATGTTTTGAAACAAAATCACCGGTTAAAAAATTAAAAAAATTACCTTAAATATAAAATAAAAGTTTTATCTTAAAAAGTGATGTTTTGTTAATAAATAGTGCCAATAAAATCATCTCTAAAATTGACTTTATACCATTTTTAGGTAATAAAGTAATCAATAGCAAATATTCACCAGTCAAATATCACAATTCAATAACATTCTGCTAGACTTATATAAATAAACGGACCTAATATGTTCTTGTTTTTAATAAATGATAGTGGAAGTTTTCCATAAAAATAATAAAAAACATGATATTATTAATAATAACATTATTTTTATCTCTAAAAAATATATTCAGTTGGTGCTGAGCGTTATAGTACAATTCAATTAAATCTAATTATTTTAAATAGCATGTTTATAAACTTTATTTTACCCTAATATTATTTTTTTACAATATTTTTAATCTAAGCTAATTTTTGAATTTTCTATATCAATATAACCACCCAAAAACCTGTCATTTCCTTCAACATTCAGCACCATTCACTCTAACAAACGAGTGTGTTCGACTTTTCACGGAAACGTAGCGCTTAGAGGGGAGAAGAAAAATTATCATTTAAAATGAATAAAAATTAATTTTAATAAAGTTAAACATTTTTATATTATAAATAAAGTTCTCTTTGAGTAATTTCATACAATTTAAATTGAATGATAATAACAAAACCGCTTCTTTTTACAAGTATAACTTTTGCAGTTTTAATAAAAATTGATGTGAAAAACATTTATATCATTTCCTGTATAAATAATATGAGATTAATATTCGTTATAATTATATGGTACATATTTTTTGATTAAATATGAATAAATAATGATACAAAATAGTATGTTTATGTTACTATAGTGACAGCAAGAATATAAAAGCCTTATTTTCTATGGTGAAAATAAAAGCTATAAGGTATTTTTTATCTCTATATCAAGAAATAATAATTTTATTATCATTTTAATTGAGTCTATTACCTGTTTTTAGCTGAAATGATAGCTACATAATATGAATGAGAATATGTGGGAGGAATTAAAATGATTTGATTTGCTTACAGAACCTAAAATTGTCGTTATGGTACTAGTTAACATGTTCAGACATTAATTTTTAATAATAATGTTAACAAATGTCTTAATATTCAATAATAATAGTTGTCATTTCTAAGAATATTATGAAGTGCATCCCACCTACTTTTCCACATAATCATATTGTAGGGTTCATTTTAGGCATGAGTTAAATAATATTTATTCTTAAATATGGTTCTATTCATAAGCAAAATGATAATTCTATCCATAATATTTACTTAAATTAGTACAATTATGATATAGGATAATATGGCCATTAACATGGATATTGATAGTGTACCTCACTAAGGAGTTTTTATAAAATTAACTGCATTAAAATAAAAATTATTGTTATTTTTAAATTTCTATTTACATTGCACTATAGATATAAACACTAACTTTGCTATAGAATATGGATATCATGATTTTATAGATATAAATCAAATTATAATAAAACCCCCTAAAAAACTGGAATTAATTTTTTTTTGTTAATATTAAAAACCATTAATTAATTGATAACAGCATATATGCACTTTTTCCTACAAAAATGGAACCTATTATCATAATTTCTATCATATGAATAAAAGAATCAATTGTGTTCAATAATACGGGACCTAAATTCGTACTTAAAACATGTTAACTTGTCTCTTTTAGCTAAACATATAGTACATGTGATAATGTGTTGTATTATAGTATTAAATACTAATACATTTCAAGTATTTAGCAATAAAATGGATGGCGTGATTGAATCCGTTAATTATTCTAGTGGTATACTTCTACACCGTTATGTTAGTCTTAAAATTGTTAAATATATCATTAAATTGTCTTTCTTTACACCAATCCCCTTATAATGTTATATACAACTTAGAGGTATATCTTGTATCTATATAAATAGAACATTTATCTTTTTTATAACTAATAACAAATTAAATATCATTTTGTTGCCTTATTTAACAAAGGATTATATACAAAATAGTTTACAAGATTATTTTTTCTTTTTTAAAGAATCAAGCGACACATCGGTAATAGTACTAATCCACTAATAGTCGGTATTATTACGTGCTAATTCGTAACATATTATACCGTGATTGTTGCCTAGCTACAACGGGTGAGCGTGTGCAAGGTTTAATCATCATTTTGATAAGTAAATAGTGCATTAAATTAATAATGAACATTTTAAAGATGTTACCCTATTATTTATGATGACATCATTTGATTGATGTAATGTCGGCATAGTCATTCTGGATGTATTATGTGGTTATAGATAATTTGCGGTATTATACATAGAAGTATTAGTATTAAGAATAATGCAAAAAAATGTTATCTAGCAAATACATGAATGGATGACATTATTTAAAAAAATCGATTCTATATAATTACCAATTTAAGACGATGATTATCTAACCTATAAATAGATTTTTTAAGAATAACGAACTGGTGCGATCAATAGCATCCAATAAATCTACTTTTGTAGTTTAGGTTAAACTAGGATTAATTTTGCATACTACTTGTTGTGGTTGTAAATATTTTTATTGGATTAGAGCCATTGATTTAAATGAAAGCTAAGAAATTTTGTATAACAAAGTATGTGCAATGTATAAGAGATGGGTTATCAATTGTAGGAAAATTGGATAGATCTAAAGATCGTATAGCACTTTACAGTAATAATTAAAATATTGATTAAAAGAAATAAAATTACTCTCACATAGATATGCTGATTAATACAATGATTTTCAATGGTAACAACACCAAATATGATAAAGACAATACACCATTACAATTTAATTTGGTATTTATATTTGCAAATTGTTGCCAATATGGATGAATACATACATTAATAGTTGGTATGTGGATGCAATGTTTCTCTCAACAGAAAATTAATATCATTTCTAATGGGAATTGAGAATTACAATGAGCCAATTATTGGTTGCCGTGATTTTCAACTTAGAAAAGTACGTACACAAAACAATACTACTATACTGATGAATGTGTTGGATACTTCGTTTGATTTGTTGACTGAGAAACATATTGAATGGTCTAGTTTTGTATTGATTACCTACAACTCGGCAAGTATAGAGCAGTTGGAAGTGGCTGCCAAAACTGTAAATGTAGTATCTTCATATTTGCCCCTATCTAAGATATTAGTTTCGGCATGCAACAAAGGTATTTCTAATGTTACATTTGGTAGTTAGTTGACATGATTGACAGCTATTTAAATACCGAAAATGGGGATGCGCAAATGTAGAAATAGTAAAAATGGGAGTATCATTTCATATATAGTATAAATTAAAAGTAGTTTTTATGCTTAAATTTATATTTAGCTGTAAAAATAATAGAGAATTTAATAATAAATTTACTATTTAAAAGTGATAAAATTTTATTTGATATTCCCCATAGTAGGTAGCGTCATACTTGTAATAATATTCCTATAAACAACCAAATTGCCTACATTGTAAACAATTTTACATTAGATTTCTTTTTTACAAAATATTATACAATACATACTTTGTAGTTGACTACATTTGTAGGGGAAACACTACAAGATATTGACTCATCTAAAAAATTTAAAATTATTTGTGATTCTATAATGGTTAATATACTTTCAGTTGATTCATTGAATGTGATAAATGAAATTATTTACAAGGAAATTAATCAATTTGTTCATGTTGATCCAGTTGGACAGGATAATAATGATGATACAAATACTTCTTCATATACCAATGATAATAGCATAGGAGTACAGGTATATGGAAAATCTAAGAAAAAAAAGATTAAACTTACTACCAGTAAAACAACTGATAACAGCTATGATGGTAGTATAAAAAGATCACGTAACAAAGATAAAGCTAAAACTGATGCTGGAATAAAATGTTCTGGTGGAAATTTTATGAATATTCTTAGCCATATTCCAAATGATAATATTATCTTGAGTGTATTTATATTTAACATTATATATATATTTATTATTTATTACTACTTTTATATCAATCAAAAGGATATTGCATATAGATATTGTCAAAAAGGTATGAAATCATGGAAAAAAGTGTTTTTAGTTTTGACAAATGGAAGAAAACTCTATTATTTTAAAAATGATTGTGGAGATATTGAACAAGGGAAGTGTATTGATCTTGCATATTGTTCAGTAAAGCTTACCATGAAATCACCCGCAAGACGCAAAAAACATAAACAGTCATTGCCATGCGCACGTAATTAGTATTATTGTGGATTTTTTTTTATAAAGATTAAAACAAATTATTAATTTTTTTCTATTAAAAATGTTAATATTTTATGCTTTCATCAATTTTAAAATTAGCAAGCAAAGCTATACAATATTTATCACCATCAAACGATAGTGATTCATTATCACCGCGTAAAAATCGTGTATCTTCGTTCCACGATTGTAAAAGTATTTACTTTTGAAATTCGTTATCAACTATTTACATTACAACAATTGATTATGAAATTGAACACATTTAGATCATGAAACATCGTATATAAAAGAAGAAATTGATAACCTTGAAAATTTATCGTTTCCTCGTGAATATGATGATTGTTTATTTGGTGGCGGTACTGAAGATACAATTGATAAAAGATGTATTACTTTGCCATTGAATAGTCCCTCTACACAAAGTAATTTACTATCTTGTTAATATTAAACCGACTATAGTTACTGATAGCATATAAATAATAATAATTTTTTACTTATCCATAAGTTAACTTTGAACTATGGAAATATATTTTATGTATTGATTTAGATTGTAGTACATTAGAAAAAAGTAATTCAAAATCTAAAAAACAAGACAATCTTTTTACCATTTATACTCACACTGGCAATAACTATACATTTGATGTTATCACGAATAAAGTACCCTATAGAATAACTGTAAATTAATATATAATATACAGTTATTCAATTTAGGACTGTTTAAAATGGATAAATGCTATTGAGATACAGATTATTGATGCTATTACTAATGAAAAATTATCGGATGTATTTTTTTATTTTAACATTTGCTCCTGTATACCATCATTTCACTATTAAAAGTGATATGGATAATAAACAAAATTTAAATGCCAATTTTACATTGTTAAAGTAAAAAAATGCTTAATTATATAGATGACCATGAATATTCATCGCAAAAATGTAAGGTCTAAATTTACACTAACAAAAGAGCAAATTGCTGAGATTTATAATGTTGATGGCAATCAATATTGTGCTGATTGTGGTGCTAAAAGTAAAAAAAAATCTCATTTTTTCCACTTAACAATTTTAAACTATATTTGACTGATGTAATAAAACTTTATAGATCCTACATGGTGCTCAATTAATTTGGGTATTACCATATGCATAGAATGTAGTGGTGTACATAGAAATATGGGATCAGATATATCTAAAATTCGATCACTAGAATTAGATGAGTGGTGGTAAATTATTCAATTTGAATAAGCATATTTTATTGTGATTATGTAGTATTTCTCATTTTTTAATAATGAAATCAACTGGAAATACTTTTTCAAATCGATTATGGAATCCTAATAAATCTTCTTCATACTATTTGGAAATTATTGATGAGAAATGTGATAGGTAACAATATAATCATTCCAATCAATATTTTTTTTCTACTATCATATTAAGAACTATTCGAGAGTGTTGGATTAAAGGAAAATATTTAAAAAAAAGATTTTTTCATCGTCTACCTTCATCACCTGATAGTATCCATGTATTTTATATTTCTATTAAATATATTAATTTTGTTATGTTTCTATTTTTTGATAATTTTTTAGAGTCTTTTTAAATCAATGAAGCAACATGATATTAAAATATGTTATCAATTATTACATTCTGATATTGATCCTGAACTCATTGATACAATTGCTGATAGTAATGGTTTTTTAGCCTTACATTTGTCAATTGCCCTCAATTTACCGCATTTCACTCAGCTTATAATTTGGGTTTATACTTTTTATTAATATATTATAAATGAATTTTTTTTTCTTAAATAGATGAAAGCTGACTGTAATTTACCTGATAAAAATTTCATGTATCCATTAGATTACCTTCAGAAAAATATTGACAATCATTTGTATAATACCAGTGAAAATAATAGTTGCTCTGATATTAATGACTCTTTTCTTGTCTTTACTGACTCCATTAAAAAAATGTTACGCATTAGTGGATCTCATAATTTTTCATCTACATTGTAAAAATAATAGAAAAATATTTTTTCATTATTAAATGAATGTTTTTTATGTGAAATAAATTATAAATTGTGGTTTTTTTGTGTAATTGAGGTATACCTTGAATGTTCTACATTATTAAATACTATCCTACTAACTCCTTTTTTATTACTTTTATAATAAACTTTTCTTGGATGATTTTCTAGAATATTCAAACTAAATTGCATTATTCATTAAAAATATACACAACGTATAGTCTCTTTTCTTATCCTTTATTTTATCATATCAATATTATCTCTATTATATCAAATATTCATAATAACCATTCACATATTATTTTCAGATATTCAATTTTTTAGTTTCTTGTTTAATATTGTATCTTTTAATAGAAACTAGTGCCGCCGATTTTACCATCAAAATTGTATTGGATTATCTAAAATAATTCACACGATGCGCTTGCGCAAAAATGTTAACGATGAATCCTAACTGTTTTTATTCTCTTTAGTATTGAATTCTCGACACCGTAAATTATTTAAAAAAAATATAAAAGCCATTAATATTACTAATTCACTATTATAGGGATACCATGTTTGCATAGAATCATTCCTTTATTTTTGTTCTTAGAAAGGTAAATAAACAAATTATTAAGTTTTTTCAAATATATTACATATAAATGATATTATTAAATTTATTGGCTTTTTATATTTTAAGGAAATTTTTGTAATAAATGTGTAACACATACATAATTTAAGATACATTCATTTGAATTTGCTTCCATAAAAATGTATACTTTGTGTTCGTAGAATTAATAGTTAAAGTTTCATGACACTGGTAGATACTAATTATCAACTGTAAACATGTTTATTAGTGTGTATGTTTCCTAAACACTGCTTTATTGGAATGATAATACTTTTTAAATTGGACCCAATCAATCTCTATAACGTGTTGTTTATAGTTTTCTCTAGAAGCTATTACTGATGGTTGATCTTATTTATAAATAAATGAAGCTATAATTCTTTTAAATTATATAAAAATTATTTTTTTAATTGTCTGTAAATCATAAATTAAGCCTAATGCACTAGTTTACTATTTAAAAGAATAAATTGTAATTTATGAATTTTAATAGCTATCCAACTACTGATTAATATGAAGGGAATCCTTGAAGTTTACATGTTGAAGGTAACTATATAATGAATAAAGTTAAATAAACTATATAGAGATAATCTATTTTTCTTTATTTTCTAATATTCTATATTATTTAAATAAAACAATATACCATAAAGGTTTGCTTTGTGTAATGCTAGATTATAATCGTTAATGTCGGAAAATCTGAATGAAAGGTGTATGTTTGAGGAAGTTTTTTTAGATATTACCTTAATTTATTTATTAATAGGAAGTAAATACCGTTTCCACAAAATATACTAAGAATGAATTTCAATATATACAGAAATAAAATGAATAATCAAGTATTTATACCTTATTTCAATTGAATATTATAAATATGTTAAAATAATGTTTTATGGCATTAGGTATGATACAACAATCATTAACTTTAATTAAAAAACAAAATTTTTTAAAATTAATGTCATAAAAGCTATTTTTAAGACATTTTCTAATCTAAAAGTCATTATCTATGTATCAGATTGTTGCTAATTATTCCACAATAACTTTAAGATGATGTTAATAATTTTAACTATATAAATGACAGCTTTTTAGTCTAAAAATTATTTTTTATGAACAATTGCTAATTTATAAACATTATTTTTAACAATAAAAAGGGGAAAAAGTATTTTTCACTTTATATATCATTCCTTATCATATATCAAGAAGATTTTATACATTTCATAGAATATTTTATAAATAATATTATTCCTTTATAAATGAAATTTTGTTTTTTAAATATAATTGATATATAACTAATGAATACAGTAGAAACTATCTAAAACTACAGTATTATCAGGCAAACGTGTATTTTTTTATTCATGAGATATCAAGTAATTTTGGTAGAGGTTCTTTCTAACTTAAAAAAATAAGGTAATTTCATGGTTTTTAATCATATATTAACAATAAACAATATATTTAATAAATAACTTTAAATAATTATAATTACTTGTTAAGAAAAACCACTATACTATTAACATAATTGTTATAGTTAATAAATTATGTGTTGAATATAATATTAAGGTAGTTAATAAATTGAAAATACTATATAATATAGAAATAGTGTTGTAAATTTCTATTTATGTAGTCATTTATAAAAAATCCTCTATATGTAGACATGTAGAGATCCTCCTTACATCTGTAGGGTAGAAATTGGTCTATAGTTTAAATTAAATTTAACACTTAATTGACCATATATTTTTTAAATCGTGTCTTAAAACTAAACATTTAACTACACTGTGTCATATCATTAAAAACGTCAAGTTTGTTATGTTGATTTAAGGATTGAACGACTTTTGTTAATTTATTAAACAAACGCTTAACTGCATACACAAATTAAATGTATGGTGTGAAATAAAACAAACTAGTGTATATGCTTATAGTTGTATAATGATAAAAATACATCTAAAATGAAGCATCTATGTTTTATGATCGTGCATCACACATGTTATATCAAAAACAAACACATTAATAGTAGACTATTTTCTTCATGAGCAATCTATCGCAAAATAACTTTAAATTATATAAATTCTTTATTGACCATAGACTAATCTAGCTCAGAAAATCATAAAAAAAATAATGGTTAACATTAAAATAGTAATTTGTTTATGATAGAACAATGAATATTGATTTAACATGAGAGGACAATCATAAGATTAACTAGAAGATTTTCTCTAATAGGGTTAATGTGGTGTTAGTAGGTTTAATAACCTGATAGATAAGCCCATTTGTAAAAATTCCTAAACATTTGTTGTAATAGTGAACATCATGCTTAGTGGTTACCAATATATGACATCATTATCGTATGAAAAAAATACGAATAGTGAAGAAATTATTGAGAATATGTTAAAAAATACTTGTGAGGAAAATGCAGCTAAAACACCCACATCTATAGAGAATAATAATATCAGTGAACAGTTGCATCAAATTGATCTTTCAGTCGATGGTGAATGGATTATATTTGTTGGTCTTCCAAAGTAACACCATTTTCCTTACTATTGAAATGAATGTTTGTTGGATGCATATTGTGTTCATATAAAATTATGTGTGCTATCTATTTTTGTAAAAAATATTCACTCTCTATATTGCAGGCTAGTCATTTTAAGTGAATTTGATGTCTATTTTGGTATTAATTATTGTAAATTTTTTATCATCCAATAATCATTTATTTCAAATTATTCTATTTATAAATTTTTAATAACATATTATGTTATATGATAATTTTAGTAGTGGTAAAACCTCTATATTGTGTTCTTTATTCAAAAATATAACTGGATATGATTGTTTTTTTTTGAAAAGTACTACTCAAATTGAATATCATTGTATATGTAATAGTGGATTTATGCAATATAATGTAATATTTACATTCAAAATAAAAATAGTATATCTTACTTTATTTTTTAATAGATTTTAGATATACCTGGATATGTCAATATAGTTGATGAAATTAATGACTTTATAGAAATAATTAAACGCGCGCATACTATTATATTTGTAATTAATATTCAATCTGAACATGCAACTGCCATCAACTATTTGATAAATATAATGCAAAAAATACCAATCTACAATAGTAGAATATATTATGAGATATTTTTACATAAAATTGATGCCATTCCTTCAAAATATAGGGTTGGAAAAAGTAACAATTTATAATTGTTTTTTAAATATTATATTTTTTGTATATTTAAGAATTTCATAAGGTTATGAGGAAAATTTTTGTGAATATAGTTGGTAATCAGGGTATACATGACAATTTTATTAGGTATTTTTATGTTATTTTAACACTATTTGTATGACTATCCTAATAGATATCATTATACTACAATATTTGATTATACGATTTTTGCAGTATGTTTTTATAACATTATCTATTATTTTTTACTTAATTTAAAGCTATAGTTATATGCTATTTTATAATTATCATTTTATTGATTATGTAAATAGCATATTTTTGTTATTCTTATATTATTTATTAATATAATATAGAATATAATTGTATTTTAATTTTTATTGAAGCATTTTCTATAAAAATTGTTGTTTAAACATAGTAATAATGTTATTTTTGATGTAAAAATAAAGTTAGTTCTAATTATTAATTAAATAAACCTTTGTATTTATCATACTTAAATCACATTTAAAATAGAATAATCATAAAAATATATTCATTATTGATTTTAATGAAATTTTTTTTAAATGAATTCATTCATATGGATAAAAATCTAAAGAATTTAATGGTTTACCCTAATGTTATGGATTCATTTTTATAGGCATTTAGCAAAATATGTCAGCATTTAACGAAAAATATTGATTACTTAGATTGTGTCTTAAATACCACAAAAACAGTACTAATATATTTCTAATATAGATTGTTTTATCTTATTAAGGCATGCAAAATGGAAAAAATATTTCTTGTTGATGTTAACACTAAAATTGTGGTTGCATCTGACACGTAAATAATAATTATTACAAATGTATTGAATTTCTATATTTACTTTAAAGATATGCTACGAGTGCTGATATGTACCAGCTTTGTTTTGATATTATCGAAATAGCTAAAGATTTTTGTGAATTCTTCAAGTATTTATATTACTATACCTTTCATTAATATAACCATTCTTAACTTTATATATCTAGCGTAAAATTGACAGATGAATCATGTGACCCAATTCAAAAATATTTATCACCTAATCCTTATTTGAAAAATGTCTTCAAGGGAGATAGACATAATTTTATGACTTTATCATTAGCCAATGATCATTTAATATATGTATTAGAGATAGCACCGTATATAATTCAAATAGAATTTATTTAATATATTTATTTTTAGCTATTTAGTTGCTTTTATGTATTTACCAAAAAATGTTGCCAAAAAAACTGCCGTATTTAGACATAATATCAACTGTTTCTATAATACCGTTATTCAAGTATAATTTTAATTATTGCTATTTTAGTGTAATTTTATGCTAGTTTCTTTCACCACGAAGGATTCATCATCCTTATGCATATGTTACTCCTACTGTTGCTAGTAGTAACCATAGAAATACTTCCAAAAACAAGTTTATTGTTATCAAGCACATAGACAATCTAGTAAATAATGATCAAGATGATGATTTTAGCAGCTCTAGTCCTCAAAAATCTGATCCTAAGAGAAATTCTGTCATCAATTGTCTTTCTATTGGATATAAATTCTATTAAATTTGTATAATTATCTTATTTT
>JRUX01001342.1:0-31698 GCA_001407235.2 Kudoa iwatai
TTTAATTTATAATGATAAAATAGTAAGATTATTATTATAGGTTATCTAAATGTAGTTTCTTCTTAAAAAAATCAATTATTGATCTACTATTCGGTATATTAGTGAGCAGAAACATTGACTTTATTCTATATAATCATTTTTAATACAATAATTGTTTCCATCAAGTTAACTATTAAAATTACTTCATAATAATCTTTTTAACAATTAATAGGATATTAATTAAATTAATTAACTATAATTGAAAACTATATTGTTACTCTACTGAACCATATTAATACTTAATGAATCTATATACATAGTTAACCATGGAAACATATATAAAAAGTGTACCGAAATATATAACAATTAAAAAAATACATATGATAATAAGTGACTAATTATAAATATGAATAAATTTAATTATTATTTATAATTATTTAATAACTAGTTATTTAGTTTAATTGCATAAGGTTTTAATTTTGACATAAAATAAGATTTATACAGTTTATACTATAATAATTGTTAGATATTTTAATATGAAAAAGTATATTAGTTATAATATGAATAATATATTATATTGTTTTGTAGAAGCAAAAAAAAATATTCTTTTTCTATATAATAATTGTTTCTTATAAGGGCAATATAATTAATTGGTAAAAGAAGTTTAACGCTTAAAAATTTTATAAAGTTGTCTATTTTGTTTCTTTTTATCTGATAAAAGAAACAAATTGAACATATACTCATTACCGATTATAATAAAATATATATAGAGCAACTACAGTAATAAAGATATGAAAATTATTATATATATGTTTATATTTTTGTCTTATATCATTCAGATAGAGTAATTAATGAATGGTTATGATACTTATTAATTATTTAATAATTGTTTAAGTGCAACGTTAATGGATTACTTTAAAAAAATTGATGAATTTAAACTAAAGGCATTAGAAAAAAATTTATTTGTTAAATATCAAAATTTTACAATAAAAGATGTGGAACATTTTGACAATGTATTAGTGGTTTATTTGAAGCCAATGGACAACTGTTTTTATGTTGGTTTCACAACTATTACTATTATTGGAATGATATCTGATATGAAAAAGAAAATAATTGATAATATGGAGATAAAACTTGGTAATTTATTTGAAAGAAGTACTCTCAATGATGATAACACTTTTTATAATAATAATAATAATTCAGTATTATACAATCCACTTATGCTACCATTGCTATATTCTGTAAGTTAATATATGGTCATATATAGATTATTTTTATAGCAAACTATTTAATAAAATCAATAATTTTAAATAAATTATTAACTAATTACATGTTTTTTTTATTTTAAACTACTTATTAATTGATATAAAGTCGATATTTGATATATTTTTACAAGAATAATATCTATCTATATAGAGTTTATTATAGTTAAATATTGGAATAGATATATACCTTTTAAACAAATAGCTTACTTTTTAAAAAAATAGTAAAATTAGTTAAATTTAATAATAAAAAGAATTTTTGTACATTTAATTTCTATAACATAGTTCATTATAATTAAAAATAATAATTTTATTCATTTAATTATAAATTTTGAATATGATTATTATAAATTAATGATGTATATATTATTTTAAAATAGTATACGTTTAATTTTAGAAATTTATAATAAATCTAAACACCATGTGCAAAAATTTTGATAAACAACCAGTTCAATTGTTCTCTAATAGTGAAATATCAGCCACTTATCTATTTGAAGACATTGTATATGTCAAAAAAAGTAAACATATGATTTACTATATATCAAAGTGTCATATGGATGGATTACAGTCTTATTTTCATTTGCTTGCTTTTGGATACATTGTTCATTGGGATTGCTCATTGTTGAGATCAATTTTACCAAATGTTTGTTTATTTAATTCTATTAAATAGATGGATATGACTGTTAATAAATTTAAAGATTTTATATTTTTTTTGATAAATCCTATTTTTATAATGGTCATATACTTAATATATTACAAAAAATTTTGATTAATTGTAGAATAATATGTTATTAGAGTGACAATTCTATACCTGTATATGAATTTATGCCGTTAAAATCCGATCATAGTCAAGCTGCAATTGAATTTAATCAACATTTATGGGAATATAATCGACCATTTTATTTAGCAAATCACAGATATCTAAATCCATTTCCATATTGCGATGTAAAATAATGTTTTAATTATATACATTTTTTAAAATTTAATCATAGTATGCTGAAATAATATTTGACAATCAATACAGTATTTTTCTTGGTTATCCATCATGTGATGGTGCCAAATTTGGTAACCATGAACTTAGTCTACGAAAATTATGTGCTGCATATCATAATGAATCATTTTTTACAATATGTAATTCTAAAGGGGTATTTTTTATATTTTATTATTATATATCATAAAAAAACTACATGTTAAAGGTTGCATATAATAGTAAACAGCTATATATGTTAAAAGCCACCATTATCGATAAAAATATCGACCTATACAAACATAATACATTTATTATTACAATAATTTATACTCAAAAAAATGATACTGCAATTTTGGCGGTAAAAAAAGGTGCTATGATTCAATCAGAAGGGGTTTGGGAAGTATCCTTATTGTTTGAAACTTCACTATTAGTATAGAAATATAAATTTTTAATTAACTACAGATTAAAAATTTAATTTTTAGAATATTTCAATACAATTTCAAATATATACTGTTCATCTTGTTGAAGATAGACTTCAAAACAATGCTATTTTTCTTTATAAAGAATTTTCAATATTTACTATTAGTCTTGACAATTTACAACAATCTGATAACTATTATAGTTATATAGTTGATACTGATGAAGAAATAAAAGTCATTGGAATTCTTTCTAAACCTTATATATCAGTGATGAATGATTACAATAAAATAAGTTTTATTACGCCTAGTTATATGCATGAATGTATGTTTGATGTAAATGATTGCAACAAACTAATGCATACTTACTTAATTAATAAAAATATAAAAGTTCTAATTACAATTATTGTTAATGAAACACAAAATAAATCTAATATGATTGAAATTCAGCTGCAATCTATAAGAAAAAATTATATCTATAGTTATTATCTTAAAAGATTTACTATTATTCCACTAATGTTGCAGAGTTTTTATGATATTATCATATTTACAAAAGACGTCCATGATGTATTTCTATTTTTGTATTACATTGATAAAAAAACTATTTTTTTAGATGAATTTGGTATCTATTAAAATTGGTAATGAATCTTTAAGATGGTCTATAAATAGTTTGTATGATGGTATGGTGAACATTAATCCATTAAATTGGCCAGTTGTTTTCATTTGGCATGTGTCTAATATGAATCCACCATCTAGAAATCATTCTTATAATTTGGCTCAAAAATTATATCTATACAATAGACTTTATAATAATAAAAACCATGAAAATACTCATAATGGAGTCATTTATTGCAATCATGTTATTTTTTTTATCAACTTTTAAAAATGTATTACTATTTATTTAATAAATTGTCTATTTTTAGAATTATCCAGTCTTTGTGATTGTAGCTAATCATAATAAACTAAATTTCTCTCGATTGTATAATATTAATGTTGAATTGGTGTTGGCCATCAGTTGTCATGATCAATCAGATGCATATTCAAAAGATTCATGCAATAATAAACAAATAATAGAACTAAAAAATAAAGGCTATGATAATAATATAAATTCTTTCGACAAAATACCACCAACATGTAGTTTTAGTGAGATACATTCTAAATTAAAAAATTATACCTTAAAAAAAATAAACAATGTTATCAATATGAGTGTATTAATTGATGGTCATACTGAATTGGTCATGTCTTGCCATTCTTACCCTACTCTTATCCATTTCTTAAACTCATCAAATATTGATATAAATAACCATACAAAATATAAAATATTTTTTATTTTAAAAAATAATTTTATATCATGTCACAACCAAACAGAAAGTATAAATCAACTTTATTTTAAATTTTATCTTGATTAGCCTCAAAATTAGCATTCCATGATGAATATATGAACAAATCTAATAAATCTACAACTATGAAAGCTATATTAGGTTCAATTGGATGTTTAGCTATTATCGTTATGATTACTATAATAGTTGCTAGTGTACTATATTTAAGAAGGTAAATTTCCATTGTATTTTTTTAATTTTAATAATTTTGTATGTAGGAAATTATTTTCAAATCCTAAATTTAAATCTCTTAGTCATCACAAACTTAATGATTATTTAAAAAGTTTGTAAAGTTGTATAAATCAATCAACCACAATTCAATTCGGTAAAGTTCTTTATATTATATTAAATTTTCTTATTATTATAAAATAATTATTTATCACTACCAATTCTAGATATTTATTATTATTATTTATATACCATTTATATTCTTTTAAAGCTTAATATTTTATAAAATAAAATGTAATTATTATGCTATTATTTGAAATACTTATATTGATAATCAATTTTATTATTAAAAAATATAAATAATGGTTAATTTTAACATAAAAAAATACTTTAACCTCGATTTTACGTTATATTTTTAATTCACATGTCATTTTGTAAGTGTAAAAAATACAATTGTATATTTATTTTCCTTTAATCAATAATTTAATTATCAAATTTTTACTATTTTCAATATATTTAAAAATTAAATATAAACTCTAACACAAGTACAAGGCCAATCTATAGCTAATGTACTTATTTAATTTTAAATAACTAAATTAATTTTATTACTTAACATTATGTTACGACAGTTTTTTAATTATATAAGATAAACAACGTTGTTTTTCATATCACCATAATACGATAAAGAAAATGACTTAATATTAAAAATTAATTTTCAGATTTTATAAATAAAATAGGATTTTATGTTTTTAATAAACATGATAAAATCTATGTATGTATCTGAATAATGCAAATAGTTATGGCTTCAAACAATCTATCAATCAATAGTATAAGATAGTCGTTTCATGTATATCTGTACTTGTGATTTAAACTTAATTATTTAAAAAAAATTGTTTAAAATTTTTATTCATCAATAGGAAAATTCTAGCATTTTCCACGTCGCGCAAGCGCATAAAGGCTATTGTTGTGGAATATGAAATTGCCTCGAAAACTTTTCCATCATATTTAAAAAAAGTTATAATTTTAATATATAAGATTATAATAGAGAATACAAATATTTAAATTTTTTGATGATAAAATGACCAATTAAACTTTTGAGAAATCTCACTAAAAGTTTACGAATGAATATCTTTAAAAGAATAAGAAGAAGCCAACAAAAATAAATTTTATGGAGTGCAATATAATTGTAATAATTCCCTGTAATATCGATGTAGGAAATAATATTAATCTTTAATAGTTTTTTTACAATAAATAAACTATTTAGTTATTTTATTAATAAAATATATAATCACTTCAATTAGAAATATAATTTCTATTGTTGTTATTTTAATATTTAAAAAATATAGATAATCTCAAGTATTAGTTATGCATAGACCAAAAAATAATCAGATAACAAATACTCGATATATAGCATTTAAATACATAAATAGCTTGTAATAATACTTCTGTGTAGTCTGTTGGTTAAAATGAAGTGGATTATGGTATGTTTTGCATTCAACATTGCAACTATACTGATTCAACATGTGTATATCAAATGTTATAATAAATATGCGAATAAATGTAATCTTTAATAGGTATAATAATGATATAAAGTTTGCTATAAATGAAAATAATAATAAAACAAGTAAAGAAATAAAATCACCATTTCTAAACCATTTTTTTTTCGTTGGATACATTAAATCAACACAAAATTGTTATATATCAGCAATAAAGATGCAATATTTAAATTACACATTCGATATAAAAATAAATACAAGAATACATTCTGAAATAACCAATAAACCTATAGAAAACAGTTTGAATCATGGTAATATGATTTTATGGATGTATAGTTTAAAGGGAAATACAATAAATCGTACTCATAAAAATACTTCTTATCTCATACATAATTCAAAAATATATCCATTTAATAATGATAATAATAAGGTATTTTATTAAAACTTTTAGTTTCATACTATTATCAATCAATAAATCTGACAATTTATTCTTAGATTACACTTTTATTGTATACTAAAACTTATGGTCGTCTTCAACACCATTCTATTCCAATTAACATAAATGATGCGAGTCTATCCAAAATATTTGTGCATAAAAATAAGTTTTTGAGTGTTTTTTATTCTGTATGCTCAATTCAATATAATAACCATTATTATGGTAATAAAGTAGTGGCTTCAATAGGATTAAAAAATGAATGTACTTTGTTTGATATTACCCTCTCTTCAGTAATATTTCATTAATAACTAAAATTTAAGATTAATTAAATTTAAAAATAGCACAATTTATTGATACTTTATAAAATTAGTTTGAGCAATTTTCAATCTGATCTTATCCTTAAAAGTAATAGAACCTATTGGTTATATCCCACTTCAAAAAACCACAATAATAGTGAAATCATTATTTTTTACCCCTATCCTAATGTATCAATAATATCTTTTGATTGTTATAACATGAATTTTATTATTATAGAATCTAAAAAAATTACCATGTCAAAACATTTTATCACAATTATCCAATTTAACTATTCAAATGAATTGCACCACCATTTATAATCCTATTCTATATGAAAATTATAATTCAACTCTAAAAAAGGTAATGACTCAAATATTGTCACACTATTCATTCTAACAAATGTTTAAAGTTAAACTATATCAATAAAAAAACTATATATTTTATTATTGCAACAATATTTTATGAAAAAATTGAAAATTATGATGAAAATAAAAGTTACTTTATTATTGTGATAGTTTACAAGGAAACTAATGAAAAAAGAAAAGAAATTTTATATGTGAAAAAAATTGGATTTATAACAATAAAAAATCCCATTTCATCAAGTGTCATATTCCCATATAACCATACTGTAAGTTATAAATATTTCTCATTCATGGAATCAATCCCAACTTTGACAATGTACTTCGTACGCAGTTGTTATTTAATGTACGCGCATGCTCAATATTAAGAGCAATAATGACGGACTTTAAATAACACCAAGGTAATATACTTCTTTTATAGGTAACAAAAACTAGCCACATAATATTATTCATAAATATACTATTTAAAAATTTAACAGCAAAACATTAATTTTAATTTATAGTGCCATTACTCATTTTCTAATAATAGTAAGCAGGATATAGAAAAAAAACTCTTTTAATACCATTTAATTAAACTTTTTTAGTATTTATTATTATTATTTTTCATGTTTTAATAAAAATGAAGAAATTATTGTGGATATATGATGCTTTAATTAAACTTAAAAAAAAAGATCTGGTAGGTAGATTTTCAATATATTTCTTTACTATTATTATATAAATTAATAAAAACTTATAATATGATTTTATATATAATAATATAGTTATTGCTATTGAACTCATGGCAAATACATAAAGTTATTACAAAAAAAATATTTATTAAATTTAAATAGTAATTAATATATTTAAATTTGGATGTTGGGATAATATAAGCCACATAGAAATCAAAATGATATCAATTTTAGAACTTTTTACTTGAATTCCAATTATATTCCACAAATCTAGAAAAGTTTTATGGTACCAGAAATAAATTCCTTCTAGAATCTTTACATAACATACCCATTAATAAAAATAATTTAAGAAGTTCAAATATCTCATTGCTATATTACCATCAAAGTCATTTCATAGTAGATGGTTTAATATATGGGCCTATCAGCAGCACTGTTATGTGTAACACATTTTCATCCCACTCTCCTCTACACAGCGTTATATGCCAAAACCTTTCAAAAAAATGTTTGCTATTACCATCCAATTATTCATTCATTAATATTATTATTGTGCCAATGGTGCACGATTATAGCAATATAGTTTTTCATGCAGTTGCTATGAGTAGTAGTATTACAATTAATAACTGCCAAATTTATAGAAAATCATACATATTTAAAAGTAACATATCCTACAAAAATATCACAATAAAAATTGATCCCAATTGTGTACTATGTTAATTTTTTTTAAATTTAATTATTTACTAATATTAATCATAGATTGAGGCATACCTTCTTATTCACCAAAACATATCCTATATTTTTAATAAATATACACTTTTTGATGATAGAACTTATACCAGATATTCAAAAAACAACCCTTTTATTATTATTTGGAGTTTTTTCTCTCCAAAAAATCAATTGAATTCTTTGAATGACAAACATCCATCGATTAAAATAAATTTGCCATCAAATCATCTTAAAAATATACGCAGTTATTGTCATAAGGTCACTATAGTTGTCTATGATTTTTAAGGTTAATGTCAAAATTTAGCATTTACCAATAGGTCTTATAGTATCCACAATTCCAACCTGTAATAGTAGTATGCGAGAACCAATTTTTGAACTTAGATTTCATTACGATTGCTTTTTAAATAATGAATACAATCAAAATGAAACATGTTTTATGAGTTTAATATTCTATTCCAAAACAAGTGATAATGAATGCTTGAATTTTAAAAGAAAACAAAGCTTTTCATGGATATCTAGATTAGAAACTTATATAGTAGCCCATTTTTTATTTATTGAAGTTAAAACATGTGGCAATTCGATTGAAAACATAAGTTGTACTTCAAAAAACACTATTTTTTTTAAAAAAATGTCTCGCGGATACAGTTTTATTATGGGAAAGCAATTTGCAGTGCTAGCATTCCCACCGTTTAACTTTAATGGTACTAATTGTACAGATACCATTGATTTACCCAATAAAATAAGTAATTAAAAATTAAATATTTTAAATTTTATAAAATAAATTATAAAAGCTTACAGAATAAAGTTTTTATTTGGATTATGGTCATATATATTGGTTACATTCGGATGTGTGGTTGGTCTCTCTATTGTTACCCCATCGATTTGTAGTCAATTAAAAAAATACAAACTTATAAGGTAATAGTCATATTAGTAATGCACTGTAGCTTAAATTTTACAGAAAACATCGTGGAATAACGTTTGAAATTCCTAGAAATCTTATTGTATCATTATAAAAATGTTATATTCTATAGCTTAGAAAAATAAATTACTTTATTAAATTTTTTTCTTGTATGGCAATTAAATGTTAGTAATATTGTCATAAAACCCCCCAACTGATTAAGTGTATGCGCACACATACACCACAACGTTGATTGCACGCTATTCGTGATAAACTTTGTTTTTTTACTTTTTTATACTAAAATAACTAGATATTAGAAAAAAAAACATTTTAGGTATAACCTAGAATTTTTAAGAGTAATTTCTTAAAAGAATTTTATAATTTATTCAAATAATTATCACTGAATAAAACATGCTAGTCGATCTTTAAGGTTAAATGATCATTTTTTTACAAATTTATCTCTAGATAAATAAACAATCACATAAAAATTATGATAAAATAGTAGATCAATAATAATCTTAAATTGTGAGGGAAATAAACAAAGAATAAAATGAAGGAGTGAATAGAAATAACTTTTACTATATTTTATTGATATTATAAGATAACCTACCTGTGTGGAATAAATACATTTGTAAAAATATAAAATATGCAATATCGGGATAGATAATAACCAATCTTGTTATTTAATATTAAAGATTAATTTAGACCGTGAAATATAGCCAATTTACGAAAAAATATAATCACAATAATGTCACCATGGAATTGTTCTATAAATACTGCAACTCACATATCACACTCAATAAATTATATCATTCATTGATGAATAAGAAAAACTTACAGGAAACTAAAAATAGTTGCGATTGATAAATAGAAAAATTAAATGAAAATATACTTATTTTGTATGAATTGGATGAAGAGGATATTAACATTCGTCTGAATCTGTATCTAGATTAGCAAAAGTAGCTTAATAATACAGTTTAAATAAAAAAATGATAATAAATTCAATATGATTACACATTTAGGGAAATTAGAAAGCAACACTGTTAATAAAAAGTATCAATTTAAACATTAGACTTATGAATTGTATTATTACGCACCCCTTAACCTTAAAGAAAATAGTATTAATGGGTGCGTGGGCACTTCCCTATGATAATACACATTATAGCATCATCTTTTCGTAAAAAGTAGCAAATCATCATATCCAATATCATTTAATAGCTTTGTTTAATGGTATGATTGTATAATAGATTTGTTTTAATGATCCACCGATAGAACAATAATATACACGGTCAACACTACGATAGAATGGAAGATTATGATTCTAATCACTTGTTCAGTAAGGATAATTTGGTTGCGAGTGTTAATGAAATTATTGAAGAAAATAAATTATATGAATTTGGAATAGAAAAAATTAAAGATAATAACAACCTAAAACAAACAAATAATCCTTCCAACATAACAGCCACTTCCTCCTCGACAATGTATATGTTGGAACAACAAGAAAATAATGAACAAATAGAACATAATTATATTGCTACATATAATAATAATAATAATACACCCACCCATAGAAAGAATCGATCTAGTGTTGGGATAGCTTTTGACACAGTATCTAATTAGAAATTTAGGCCAATTAATTCAACTAGTAAAAAATACTGACGTGATTATATAGGGAAAAAGAATAATTGAAGATGGTGCAAAAAAAGTTTATAAGTTTTGTTGTTTTGTAATATCTACAGGTAATCATCAATCTAGTTTGAAGTGATTACACTATACTACAGTCGTAATGGTATATTCAATAAATTAGGTCAACAACTTATCCATTATAAGGATCTACCACAGTGGTTACAAGATAATGATTTTATTCGATATTTTTATCGTCCACAATTAGAATCTTTTAAACAATGTT
This sequence comes from Kudoa iwatai, assembly GCA_001407235.2. Classification (NCBI taxonomy): domain Eukaryota; kingdom Metazoa; phylum Cnidaria; class Myxozoa; order Multivalvulida; family Kudoidae; genus Kudoa; species Kudoa iwatai. Next base: position 10,961 of record JRUX01001342.1, read on the forward strand.
TCAAATCAGTATTTAGGTAGTTAAATATGTTATTATAACTTTTGTTTACAATAAAATGTCTATTTATATTAGTCTTCACACTGAGACTGGAAATATTTGGACTCATATTATTGGTGTTATTGTTATGATAATTTTTGGCTTAGTCATACTATTACGTCCTGTGATCTCTACTGATGGTTATCCACATTATCCTAAGGGTGTTTATGAATTTTTATTTTTTTCACTTTTTTTTCTTTCTGCATGTGTTTGTATGACATTTTCATGGTTATTTCACACATTAAGTTGCCATTCAGAAAAAGTTTATGATATTTTTGCCAAGTATTATATAATAAATTGTTTCATTTTTTCCATCAGGCATAGCTAGATAATATCATATTTTTAGAATGGATTACACTGGTATTGCTCTCCTTATAACTGGTAGTTCTATACCAGTCATATATTATGGATTTTATTGTTACCAAAAATTATTTTACACATATTTGGCAATTATTTTATCACTATGTTTTTGTGCAATTTTTGTTTCACTTTGGAAAGTTGTTTCTACTCCTCAATTTAGACCACTTCGTGCCGGTATCTATTTATGTTTCATTTCTGAATTTGTGATTTTAATTATGGTAGGTGTTTTTCTTACATTTGGGCTCAGCAATATTATCCCAATTATCCATATTGGTGTCGTCTATGGTTTTGAATACATAAGAGATGCCGTTTCACTTTATTATCTTGTTTCTATGGGAACACTTTATGTTACTGGGGCACTTTTATATTCATTCCGAGTCCCAGAAAGAATGTTCCCAGGAAGAATTACTTTATTTGTAAGATTATTCTAATTCATACTTTGAAGAATAATAATATGACTTGACAATATATTTTATAAATTTTAGTTCCAAAGTCATCAAATATTTCATGTTCTTGTAGTAGCTGCAGCTATAGTTCACACATTTGCTATATGTAACATGGCTGCATATCGTGCTCCCATAAGAAACACATGTGTAACCATTCAAAATTAGAAAAATATTGATTTTGTACATTAACAAGAATTATTTATTTAAATAACTTTTAGTATTTCTTATCTATAAAATTTAATAAACCGTAGATAGATGATGTATTATTGTTTGACATGTGTCCATATTTTTTTCTTTTTGATTACATTAATCATTCCAATTTGTTGCTCCATTTATAATAGGTATATTTTTAGAAATGTAATTTATGATTGTCATTAAATATTGATAACCCATAGGATCACCTACCTGACAACTCCGCTAATCTATTTAATCTGGTAGCAATGCGCAAGCGTTAAATTATAGGGAATGATGAGGCTGGAGTAAACATTTAACAAGTGGCACATTATAGTTCCAATATTTTTATAAATTTATTGTTAAGCTATTGAATAGGGTTAAAAAAATAAATATATGACTAATATGATACAAGCTATTTGTTATCATTAACTTGGTTTTTATCCATTAAAAAGATATTACAGCAATATACTATTCATTGTATTAATGAGTAGTGTAAATGATCACTTAATGATAAAAAACTTAATATAGTATTCATTGTGACAAACTATGGCAATACTGACCAATAATGAATATATTTATTGGGTGCTGCTAATCTATTTCCAAGTAACCCCGTTAGAATGCATATTGGTGGTACAGTTTATCAAAAAAAAATGGTTATCGAATATAATACAATAGATGCTAATATTTTTAATATCTGATATCAATATTAAATGAACAAACATAAAAAAAGGCAAAAAAAGGACACTAACCTATCAAAAAATAAAGAATTATTAGAAAAAATACCACCTAAACAATTGAAAAACTTGCAACATATACTAGAAGATTATAAAGCAGCTCATGGGCTTGTTGTTCGATCTACAACTGTACAGCAGTATTTCCATGGAATATCAACTACACTTTTTCCAATGATGATTAAAGATAATGTTTTTAAATATGCGCTTGCATTACAAAATGATATAAGCAGTATTTTTGATAAAATATCAATCAACACAGTTTACATTATTGAAAACACTAGAAAGGCTAAATTGCAACCTAATTTTATTAATAAAATGCTTTATATGTATGTAAAAAGTGCTGATAAGAATACTAACAATAAATTACGAGCTCATATCATTAGAACAACTTATAATATAGAAGAATCGACAAAATCATCTACACCAACAGAAAAAGTTTTAAAATTTCATAGTATAGAAACCTGTTCATTTAATTCTGTTAGTTTTTCTTCTTGTATTGGTCCTATACACAGTAGACTAATTGATTATATCAATTATGGTAAGAAAAATAACGACATTCTTTTTCAAAATAATAATGTTAGCGGTAATATGGGATTATTATCAGGTATTTAAAATTTATGCTGTCTAATCAAAATTCATTCAGTGTATTATTTATATATGATTCTTATTGGACGCATGCGCATTGAAATTTATTCTAATTTTTAAAACAACTACTTAAATAATTACATTTATGATATATTTGATGATAAAAAAGATAATATATGAATCCGTATCATGTTGATATAATTTTTTTGATATTGAATGAAAATTATTATACGTAGTAAAGGAAGAATTTATAATTTTAATCAACCCATTGACTAACATATTATTAATTAATGTAATATTTTTTCATTTTATAATAGGAATAGGCCAATTTGTTGCAATTGTGTGGAATGAATATCGTAAAAGAAATTTTTCTACTGACCAAAGTGATACATTTCATTATATATTAATTGTAGTTGAACCAAACAATGTGTATTCTGTTGATCAGATAAAACTTTCTGACTGTATAAGTGAATGTATCAATTCGGCATTGGAGGCCGAAAATAACCTTTTTAAGCAGGTTAGCCAACTATTATGTAATATGAATTTAATAATTTATAAAATTTTATGTATTAAATTATATATAGGAAAGACCAAGAATATTTTGTGTAACGTTCATGCAATTAAAAAACACGCTTATACTAGATGAAAATAATGGCAATCTATATTATTGTGATCCTCAACAAAATATACCTAGTGGTGAGGTTTCAATAGTGTATTTCAAGTAAATTCTTATATCTATTAAAATTTTTGTGTAATTTTTATATTTCTTTAAAAAAGCACTGGTGATAAATCTCATCATTATCCGAATGATTCTACATGGGAAACACGTTCCAAAATTGAGTTTTCAAATGCTATCAAGATACCTACACTTGGCATGCAGCTATTAAAATATATAGACATATCTAAAGAAGTGTATAGTACAGATTCTACTACAAATAGTGGATTTTTTAAACCCTTTAAGGACAAATTATCAAACCTATTCTCAAAAAGTATACATTATGATGACAATCCTTCTCTATTTGAAAAACTTTTAACGCATGCTGCTAACGAACCCGATCTGTATGTTATTAGGAATAAAGAAGGAGATCTTGTAAAAGGTGATAAACTCACACATCTCATTGAAAATTATGAAAAAGAATCTGATCCAAAAATAATGGAGGGGGTATCCATTCAGAAACAACCAACTCTTATCCGACAACACAACTATGTGAAATTACCACTAGATAATGATTTTACTCTTATTGAATGTACTCCATTGTTAAGTATTTGGGGACTCTATATCCATGACTCAAAGAAAGAAATATATAATAGAATAGCAGGATATAGTTGTTTTTGCAAATGTCTTAATAATGAAAGTAATGACAAATCATTGGTTCATTCATCAGCTCTTCTATATTGACAACAACCAATAACTCACTATATAACAATTGTTATGTTTCCTTCCTTTAAAAAACATACAAATAAATTTACTTATTAATAGTAGCTAGGGTTGTTTAAAAATCTCTGTTATAATAGCAATATGCCAAGTTAATTTCTCAAGTGGAATATACAGTAGTCATCATCTATTTCTAATAAAAGCATTTATTGTGTAGTATTTGATATTGATCAATAAATTATGTATATATACATTCTGCTCGAGAGGGTTATTACACTTTTATAAAAGAGTTGTATGATTTGGATCTTTTATTATTGTATTTATTTGGATAATATTTTGAATTTTATTTGATGCTTAAACACGTTCTAATGCTATTCGCATTTTGATAGCTCAATTCTAGAAGCTAAGTAGAGTACTACCTCATTTTTTCAATGCAAAAAATAACTAAACACATGTAAAGAGGCGAATAACATGATTTTTAACTGTGTAGATGATTGTAAGTGAAATCTATAGTGTATCCAATGAATTATAATTTCTTTATATACATAGATTCTGACAATTTATTTATTATTTCTTAGGATAGCGAATTTAGTTATTAGAGGGGTTTTTGAGTTAAAAATATCTTTTTACATTGTATTTTTGACCTTTTAACAGCTGTAAGATGGGAGTATTAAGTAACTATAGTCAGTTTAATTAAAGGCTTGATAATTATTTATTATAAATTATTTACTTTTATCTCAAATTTTTTTTAAAGCCATAAATGCATAATGATGAGTAATAAATTTATTGGAAAATGTTAGTACATTAAGATTATGTACTTGAATAAACATAATCAACTAGTAGAAATATCATATTTTTTTGAACTATTACATTGAAATATATTTTGTTTAAATTGCATGTTACATAATCGTATAAAATAGATCAATTTATGATGAGAAATCTTAGAAAAATAGTGGAAAATTGCAAAAAATAACAATATTGTGTTTATTTTTTGTACCTAAATAAAGCTATATGAATATTTATCTAATGCAGCAAGTGGATAGATGATTAGTTAGCAACTTACAGTCGGTAGAATTTTCTGATTAATTACTATCAATAGAATTATAAAATAGCTTTTTTATGTGATATAATACATCCAATTAGGCCATTATTGTTGACAATTTAGAGAACAAAGTAAGCTTTGTAATACATTAACAATTAAACCAAAATTCATACTTTAGCCAAATCTATCAAGAAAAAAGGATAATTTATTAACATAAATTATAAAAAAATTTTCCAATAGCTATTCATAAATATTAATATACAAGTACAGTTGAAGCTTGTATTTCTCCTTCAGTAGTCTATATAAAATTATGAAAACATCTCTATATTAATAAGCATTATATAAACTAGTTATAAAGATTTTTTAAATATCTTTAACATTATTTTGATTAAAAGAAAATACAAAAATATTTATATGCAATGTATTCAAAAATGGTTTTATAACACATCATTATAAACTCACCAAATTTAATATGTTAATGGCGAAAAAATTTCGTTTACCTCTGTTTATTTAATAAATTTAATACTTTTATAATTATATTATATGACTTGCAAAGATATAAATATGCATAATATTTTGTAATTCTAAAATTATGAATACCTTTAAAGCAATATTATTTTAATAAAGTTAAATTTTGTAGCTATGATAAATGAATAATTAATATATTAATGAAGTGAAAATAAATAATACAGTTATTATTGGTTTATTTCTTTATCTGCTTAAGTCATTATCTAGGATAAATAGAAATTAAAAAATATTATCAAATTTATAGGTTTAATCATACAATCTGAAAATCTAATAATAGATTGTTACACTCATATATAACATGATTAAGCTAATGGATTTTAAAATAGTATTACTTACAATGATTATTTGTATTAGTTTATGTGTTGAAGATGCTAATGAAACTTTTGTAATTATGTCATAGTATTAACTGAATTTAAATGTGTGGTTTAGTATGGTCTCTATATTGTTATACAAGACGATACAATAAATGCAAGATGCTATTATAATGATAAAGCTGATAATGATGGTTTTAAAAATGGTTTCACACTCCATGTTGTGGAGTGTCATGGTAAATATTTTACTATAAAAATAATATTAGGCTATTGTAAAAATGTAACCTTAACATCTAAAATATAAAATTAGATAAAATTTAAATTAACATGTTATTTAATCATCCAAATAGAATATACTTTGTTTATAATTTTGTACAATTAAAAGAGCCAAATATAATGTCATCTATAGCTAATAATTTTTCAAAACTTTTTTTTTGTTACCTAATAATGATTGATCTTGTTTTAAGTAAATCTTATTAATTATCCGCGTTTGTATGAAAACACTACGATAATTTGGAACATAATTATGTAACTATAATTAATTATCTAAATACAACTTAGCATACAATATTTTATATAAAATTACAATATAAATATATTCAGTTTTTATAATAGATTTATACATTAAATAGGTTTATGGCTAGTTTAAACTGATCTAAAGTGCAATATTAAAATGATCATCATAGTTATAAATCAGATTAAACTAATTAAAATAATTTAAAATATTGTATAGATAATTTAAATTAAGAAAATTTTTATTTATTTATTTAATTAATACTATACAATACGAATAATTATATTATGAATGTAATAACATTTAAATTAAATATTATTTTATTTTTTAATAATAGTGTATGATTTTATTAAACATAAAAATATATAAAGTTATTTTTTATTGAAACTAATTAATTGATATGATTTAGTTTATACGATTCAATTAAAACAATTAGATAAGCTCTTATTATTTAGTAACCTAATCTTAAAAAAAATAATATAAAACAAATCAAATTTTATTTATTAATATTAGCTAACATATTATGTAATTATAATTATATATGTAAAAACAATATTTATATGTATATATCAATAGTTGATTAATTAAAAAACATAAATATCGAATATATTCTAATTGCAACATTGATATCCCGAAGATTTATTCATTATTAAGTTACTAAATTACCACACGTGATCTTTTTACTTAATCAAAATATGAGCGAATATTTTATCCTTAATAATAATTGGTAATGTATAAAGATATACAATAAATTAGAATTTTTATTTTTTTTTAATGTTAATTGAACCATTTTTTAAAAAATACTAAGTATTTTGTAGTATTTAGTAATATTTTTATATGCTATACCTATTAAATACGTTAATTATGTATTTCTGTACACCGCCTTTTAACTTACTGAATAATTTTAAAATTTTTATTATATAAAATCATCTAAATGGTCAAAAAAATAATACTTTATTAGACTATCATGTTTTGAAATATATTTTAATATTTTTTAAAAATTTATAAGAGTCTTGTTAGATCTACTATTAAATATGTGTGATATTAAAAAAAATTATCTTATAGAAATGTTTAAAATTATTGCTTACTAATGCACCACATATAAAATAAAAATATTATATTTAACTTTAAAAACAATTGAGCTACGATAATTTACGACTTATTTATTTTTAAATTATCGTAAATTGTAACGTTTGTTACTATTAACTTTAATAACAACAGATTTATCACACATTCAGATATTTTACAAATATTAAAGATACTTTAAATATTATAGAACTATTTTTCTATTACAAAAGTACATAAGTATATTCAATCGTTGATGATAGATACATTTATTAACTATATGCGAACATTAAAAGGTTTAGCTCACATTATTTTTAACACTTTCTTAATAAAATTGTCATAATGAATATCTGCATTAGTTACTACATTCATATGCTATATAGGCTAATAAATACAATTATACAATAGTATAGACCTTGAATTTATACTCATCATTCCCACAGTAAACATATACAATTATGTATTATTTTAAAACTTTATTATATGTTTAATTGTGTAAAATTTTTATAATAATTATACATTTATTTAACTATTTTAATATGATAAAACCATATAATATATGCTTGTAATCTATGAATTAGATGTTCAAGAGTGCATCCATGAAGCAATATTTGAATGTGACATGGCACATATTCCAAAAAGACAAATAATGGCAAAAATATACTACGATATATCGTTTACTTTATCGTAAACCATAATTTACTTATTTAATCTTATTTTTATAGTTTTTTTTCTTTAAAGATTTAATCAAAGTCAAATGGACCATTTAATGTTACAGCACAGCATTTTATTACAAGAATTTTATACAGACAACAACGCTAAAAATTTAGTAATGTTGAATCCACAAATTGAAGGCACATACAGATTATTACAAACAGCTGCAGATACTACAGACGGTGTATGATATTATGTTTATATACATCTTAAATTTTTTTTCTTATAGGTGATGGACAATTCAATAATTTATTCCATAGATCTTGTACATTTAACTGTTGGTTTTCGTATCCATGGTAATAACGAAGGTCTAAATAGCAATTACAAAACAACAGTAACGTTCCCAGCTCATCATACAGCTAGTAATCTTACCATATTTGTATGCGATTTCATATGTAGTAATATTCTGAATCTTCTTCAGCTAATAGCATTACATGCTATAAATGTATGTGGTTTTAACATTAATAAAGGCTATGATAATGTAACAACTTTAATAGGATGAACTTGGCATTACTAAGAATTTAAATGTAAGCACTGTCGTAAATCCTTGTTTACCAAAATCTGTTCAAATTTCGTTTTCTAATGTAAAGCGAGCTTTATTTTGCGATCCGAATGCAAAAGAATTACCCAAATATATTTTAACAGGATCATTTTCATTCGAAAAATGTAGAGCAATCGTCAAAAAGCTACTTTCTACAAAATTTTATTGTGGTTACAACGAAGGATGCAGTATTGTAGAAATCAAAAATGATATTTCGACGAAGAATGCCAGCTATATAATAGTATTTTATTTACGGTGATATATCAAAAATTAAAATTCTTGTTATTTTACTAGTTAAAGAATCCATATTATTCATTCAAAAATGTTTCATTAAAAACTGCTCTAAAAAAAATTAAAAGATCGATTGATAAAGTCTGTTATAACTTTTCCGAAAGAAATCCTGTTGTAAATTTTTTTATTCTATATAAATTTATTTCTTTATAAATCTTTTGGATTTAGTTGAGAAAATACAAATTAGACAAATGTGTAGCTATCGTGATAATTTATGAAATATTAATAATGAGTAAATTCTTCAATAAAAATATTGTTATAAATGCATATGTGGAGTATGATAGTTTATTAGTTGCACACTAATAACTTGTTTATTACAGGGAATTCACGATAATGCATGAATTAAATATGTTTATATTTGGCGATACTAGACTCACAATGACAATCCATCACCGCCAAGCTCCAATTTCAATGTATTTTAATATTTTAGCTCGGTTATAATCAATATTTTATTTACAACGTTTTCAACTATATTTTTTATAGTGCTATCAAACCACAAACTTTAAATTTCATATGGGTACTACAAACTAGATCATTATTATTACCAACTATAAAGGTGGCAGTGTTTGCATCAATTACATTACTTTTAGTCCTTCTGTTATCATTTGTATTACCCTTTCTTATCTATTATTTTATCAAAAAAAACAATAATCATTCTATATTAACTACGAATTTTATATTTATTTGAAATGTTATACTGTATCAACTGTGTTTTTTTTACAAATATCAATCTTAATATTTTCATATTTTTCATTCAATCAACCTAAAACATATCAAATTTTAACAAATTAGTAATATATACAAGCTATTAATATATTAAAACAAAATTTATACTTTATAATAAGGTTACATGATAAATTGTTACTATAGAATCAATTATACAAACACTTTAATAAAATTTGTTTATAATTTATTAACGCCATCGTATAGCTATTTCACACATTATATAATTTGTTCTATAGCCTTTAAAATGTAATTCTCTTTTAATAATGAATACAAATATGTTTTTGCAGCTAACAACATAGTTTCAGTCATGGTAATTAATCTGGATATTAACGGAAAACGATAAAGCGGGAGATGGTCCGACTAACTTTAAAAATTATCTACATGATGGAAAGGATGCGTTGGCAAAATGAAAAAAACTTCAATAACTTAGATGTAGATTAAATCGTTTTACTATAGTCAGTTGTGACGGTCAGGCACAGCACATTAAAACAATAAAGGCCCTGTAAAACTACCTAAAATTGGTAGAATAAAATATTGGATATAATAGCTCAAGTAATGCAGTCAACATTACTTTAGTTTATTAAAAATAGTATAGTAACAAAAAAGATTTTTTTTTAAAAATAATAAAGGAAGAATTAACAAACGAAAGAACTAAATGATAAATATGAAAATTTAACCAGTATGTTGATATAAAATGGAGAAAGATAGCAGCCAACGCATACACCAAATGCTAACACAAAATCTATTTTAAACTAATGAATAATATCTATTTATCTTATAAAATCTTCATAAGAATCACTAGTTAACTATAATAGCGCATCATTAAACTATGTAAAAATAATAAGGAAGGTCATATTTTTTTTAAAAGAAATGAATATTATCATAATCAAATGTGCTTATAAATCAAGTTTAAAATTGTAAAGCATTCAAATAAATATATCAGTAAACTAGCAAATAACATGTTTTTTTCATTGTTGATAAGTTTTAAAGATTCTATCAAAATTATTCCTTTCAAATTCATCGAGAGCATTTATAGATTGAGTTATAATGGTAGAGAATACATTCTAAACAAAAACAAATGAATAAGTGTAAACAGAAAATAATGTAACATATATATATCAAATAGAATAAATTTACCTGTAATTTGAGCAAAGAGGCTACAGCTTTTTTACACACAATTTCATCATCACACTCTAGCAACATGACAATGATAGCATGAATAATATTGGAATTGCGTTCTTGGTTATTATTATCAAATACGTTATTTGGTTGAGTATCAATGAGATCACATAAATAGCCCAAACAAAAACTGACTTCATCGTCAATAACAGGAAGGAGTCGGATCCAATTTTTTACTTCTTGTACAGGGTCGCTAAACAGTTGAGGAACATATCTAATGTAACGACCATATGCTGCAATGCAATTGGCCGTAGCAGTTACATTGTCAGGAAGGTTAGAATCAGGATCACTTATATGACGGACAAGAATGGGAATTGATTGTGATAAATAGCTGTAACATGTTGCTATTTGCGCTTTCGCAATAAGCCCCAGTCCAAATGACGTAACCTGCCTCATATCAGGACTTTTTGATGATAAATAATGTAACATTTTTGGAACAAAATCTACATAACAATTGGATGCACAATGTGGAGCAAAATCCACAATATCATCAAAGACACAAAATGCAAAACGAATATACATTTCACTACGTTTTTCATCGAGGCACACCAGTAGAGTTTTGTACATAGGATCGATAGCATTAATAAAAGTATCTTTAAAAACAGAAAACACATCATGAATACACTCTTGTAGGCTTTGCAAAATTAATTCATTAGTATACAGTTGCTCAACTTCGCATTCATCGTATATTTCATCGTCATCATCCGCATCATCACCTTTAAGCACTTTGGCCTGTGACAATCTTTCATCATATTGAATGATTGTAAGTATTTTAGCATTAAAAACTTCACCAATATATTTTATTTCAGACAAATTTAAACATTCACTGCCAAGATAGGTTATGCATCTGGTGAAATTTTCTAAAAGGTCACCAAATATATCTTCATTAGGGTCATCCCTAACAGACAAGAGTAATACATTTTTAACACTAACATTCCAAATATCGAGAGCATAAGGTAGGTTGCCATTTAATACAAGACAATTGAGCAATGGAGGAATACAATTAGTGACATAGGTAAGAAAATCTTGACCAGTATATTTATTTAAAAGATTCAAAAATACTTGCAAACAAACTTCGACATACTGTACAAAATCACCCTTAAGATTTTCAGCCAAACTACACACTAAATCACACACTGTACATTTATCATTAAGGTATTCATCGTTATAGTATGCAGAACAATCATCTTCAGAATCCGATGGTGACTTATTAATACTAGCAATGGTGGTGCTGTTACCATCTTGATCATCCTTTGAAAGAACTTCAAGTAGTGCAGGCACTAATGAAGGAAGAATTGATGTTAAATACATTGAACCAACGTCTGCTAATTTAGTTAACAACGAATAGTAGCGAAGCTGAAGTTCTTCTTTATCGGGTAAATGCATGCATAAGGTGTTAAATGCTTCAATATATTTCACTATGGAAGGTATGAATTGCTCAGCAGATTTTGATGCATATGTTGAAGCAATAACTACCAAACACTCTAACATTTGAGCCATTGTACGATGGAAATGAGGTACGTTTATAATTTTTTCAATGGATGCAAACATATTTGGAATCAATTTTACAACATATGGTTCAAATTTGGTATCCATACGTTCACACAAATGTATAATAGCATTTGTCACAGCTCTTATCAATAGGAAAACACCATCTACATTTAGATGCTGTGATATAGTAACCGTTAGATTGATTAAAATTTCACACATACTCTTCGAATAAACATCTAAAAGTTCATCATTGCATCCATCGATTATATTTACAAATGCAAAAACTGCTTGAGATTGGACTTTAATAAAATTATGACTTTCCGCAACTTTTAATATAAGTGGAAATACTTGTGAATGATAATGATTATGAAAATAACCAGGGAAATCTGTTGACAACTGGCCAACAGTATTTATAACCGAGTATAAAATTTTCGGGTTATTACTAGTAAAATAAGGTGCCAGTGTTTTAACTATTTGGGGCAACATAGGTTTCATTTGTTTACGACAACCTTCAGCTACAGCTCCTAAGGAAACAACTGCAGCATCTTGGTATCTCCAATCTGGTTTTTGCAAAAATTGTGTTACTTTTGTTAACACTAGTGGTAAAATAGTTTCACCTTTTAAAGCACATGCAAGGCGATCCAAAGATGTTTCACCAAAATAGGCACTTTCACTTAGATTTTCATCATCACATTCATCATACTGAACAAACCACTGAGATAATTCTTCCTCATCAATCATAGCTAACAACTCATATGCATGATCAACAATCAAAGGTATATGGTTAGAGCAGTGCTTTTTAATAGCACCGGGTACTTTTTGAACAAAACTAACCAGGCCTTCAAAAACATCAAATGAAACTGCTTGATCAAGGCCAGGTATTTTTAATAGATTAATAAGGATATCAACTACTTGAGGTGTATAATTTTTAAACAATCGTGGATGACATTCAAGTAAACATGTCATATGTGCCATACATTCGCTACCGTTTTCAGTTGGAACCAATGATTGTGTTACAGTCAACAACAATGGGGTTAATTTTGAAAAAATATTGATCGATGATTTATCCTCACACTCTTCTGCCAACATCGAAAGTGCTTCCAAAGCAAGGATACTTTTCTAATAATAAAAAAATAACTATAAGAATCAATCACAAAAAATTGAATCTATTTAGCATTAAATTAGATAATATTTTAATATATAACTATATATAGAAGAATAATACAGTACTAATATTATGTTCAAACATTGCAAAAATTGTTAATATAATAAATTATAAACTACTCCAATGTAATTACATGTTATTATAACGTAACAATCAATAAATTTAACATATAAGAATAATAATAATATAAGCCATTTTAAGCACAAACAGTATTCTTAAAAAAAACGCTAGCACTATACTATTACAACTACCACACTAAATTTACAAAAGGTTTAGAGTTTTTACATAAAATAAATTAATACATAATGAAAAAATAAACTTTTAATAGATTAAATGGAAAATTATTGGCTTTTTTCATTCTTACTATTTTAAAAATATATCTAAAGAATATTTATAAAGTATAGCGGAATTCAACATAAGTAATAATAAAAATTGTTATTAACTGGTATCATCGCGCGAAAATACATATGTTAAAAATTTTAAGGAAAGCTTAAATTAATGATATTTCAACATTACTTTGGGATCTACTTGGTAATTTTGTAAGCACTGCATCAAAAAATGTGCGACCTGAGGAAGGATTTGTTTAACTTTATCACCGAAAATCGAAGGCAAATAACTAAAAATATTTCCAAACTTCAATGTCATAATAGCATCCTCAAATTACATCATAAGATTCAAGGCGATCTCTTGCATTCTTGATTCTGGGGATGAAATACAATTGGCTACAAATGTTATGCTTTCATCCCATGTATTAACTCCTTCCACGCAAAAAACCTCAATTAAACTAGCCAAAAGTGATACAAGTTTTTTTCTAAGTGATTCATTATCTTGGTTGATTGGTAGTTGGGGTAAACACGATTTGGCCATTGTATATGATTGATCAGATATTTCTTTTTTAGTATGTGCTTTTTGAAAAATCATTTTTAACGTAACACATGCAATATTTTTTATCTAAATGTTAACTAGAATAAGAAAACGAAAAAACATTACCCTTAGGTCTGTTTGAGATGATAATACATGAAGTAAAAGCTGAACTCTATTGTCAGTGGGAATGGAATTTATTTGTGCCTTAATATATGTTTATATTCACATATATAATTATTAAGGGTATATTAAAGTTTGATTACTTCAGCTTGATTCCTTAATGAATCATTATCACTGGTTAATGTGCTCAAAAGTGAGCAGAATTGTTCTAGATGTTGTTGACTGTTCTGCACCATTATTTAAGCAGTAAAAATAATGATACCTTACAACGCAATTAAACAATGATATATCTATACCGTATCCAGATAGCCCGACTAACCAATATATTTGATGAGCTAGCTGTCGTGCCTTCAATTTGAGTGATTCGGAGGATTAGGATTCACGAGTTACTCACTTTGATTGTTTATTTTGACAATAATAATTTTAAACATTTTACAATACTAAATAAAACAAATTTAATTTTTTTAAGTTTTTTTTCTTCAAATTTGGGCATATATTTAAATAAAAAAATTATGCATGATGAATAATATAGACTATCTACTTCATTTTTTTCTAGCAACGATTTAATTGAGCATAAAAAATTGTTTTTTTAGCTAAAACAATTAATTATTATATATTAATTTATTATTAAACAAATTCACACTATTTATCAAGTATATCATTTAACGATGCAGTTTCTACCGAAGTTTTACGATGATGTATGTGGGATACAAAGTATTATTTTATATGGCCAATAACAAAGCTATAGTGTAGCATTATATAAAATATTGTGATAATAATATATTAGCAAGATCTTGTAGTGTTATTAACTTGCTAATTAAATAAGCCGAACAGTCAATAATGTGATAAACATTGGTGATCACGTAATTAATACTCATAGATTCTCGTTACTCATCGTTAGATTTGGCAACGTTTGCATTTTTGCCACCTGCTTAGAATATTGTTGTTTGTTGCTGCGATTCTCTAAATTATGTGTTAATTCCTTTTTTTTATTTTATTGTATCTGTTGTTGAAATACTACTACATTTTTTTTAAATTAATGATTACAATACTTATTTTTTAAGTTACTAACTTAGGCTCCAATTTATATGCATATGTTGAGTGTGGCTATTTGCCTATCTATTTAATTTATCATCGAATGATAATTTACGATTTTATTTGGTATCACAGGTGTGCATGTTTGGGTTGATAAAGCCCTTTTCTATAAATTTATGTGTAGCTATATTTTAAAAATTTAGTTTGTTTAATGTTTTTCTTGTTGTTGAAAGCTATAAAAATGGAGTTTGTCGTAATTTTAATTGTTATTTAGATTGGAATGTAATTTTGTATCTACATTGTTCCATATAGTTTATATTTATTGAAATAAATGTTGGTATTACTTCAAAAATTGTTTTTTAAAAGCAAAAACATCAAGTTAATAAAATTTAATAATATGTTACTTTTCAAAAAATTATTGTTATAACTATTCATTTCAAAAATAGATATCGTAGTAAATTTCTCTGTACAGCGAGCAATAATCAGGTAATATCATAGGCTTAGTAGCTTGTATTTTTCATTTTAATTTCACTAGTAATTCAATTATTTAATTTTCATGCGCTTAATATAATTCAATATTATTAATCAAAATATATATCAATGTCATTCCTAACCTCTAGGCTTTACGTTGTTCAAGTATTGCGACTAAATAACTTTTGTATGCATATTATTATTATGTGATTGATTAATTATAAAATTTGGTACAAATCACATCATAAATTTTTATATTAAATTTTAAAAATACTTTAGAAAAAATAGAATACAGAAACCCCCTGTATGCACTAATGATTTTACTCAAAGTATTAATCTATTCCTTATCACCTTAATGTTACTAGATGTATTATTTATTAGAGTATTTTTTATTGGCGACGACATAATTATAAAATAAAAGCGCATTTTTATTATTTTTATTGCGATACTTGATCTAGGTACAACTAATCAGGACATCATTACAGATGCACTATTCCTCTAGTGTTATTCGATGGTTTCTATGTGTTATAGACACTAGTCCCTACGTTATTTTAAATTTATTGATCTCTGAAAAATAAGGAATTTTGATATCATTAAAAATAATATAATTTATTTATTTAAAATAACTATATGATTTATAACCTATAACTAGGGATACGTATGGCTTTTACCATATAAATAAGATGCACCTTCGTTATAACTTACTGACTTTAGCAAAACTTAGGGCTTCGCTGTAAAAAACCTCACATGTGTATGTGACAATATACAGGGTATTTTAGACACTAAATTAACTTCTTTTACAGTGTATATGTCATAAGATAATTTGACGAACTTTGAAGAACTATACCTAATACAGATGTAATCATTAATACTTGTACATAAATTTGTCATACAGGTTGAATGCAATGCATAATGATACACTCATGAATTCTTTAATATAAAGAACAAAAGTTGATAAAAAGGTGCACAATATATATCTATCACTTTTTAAAAGTTTATGGAACTATTTTTTAATAATAAATCAGCTCTAAAGGCTTTTTTTTATTATTATGGCATGTTTTAATTGTTGGAATGTGTTTTTCTTCCTAATTGTCATGCTTATAACATTTTTTTGTGTGTTGAACTAATATTAATACTTTTAATGGATCATTAATTATTAAATACTAGTTTAATTTTATATTTTTTAATATGTTTAAACTTATCTCTAGTTAATACCGTTATCTTATTCAACTTGAAATGATATCTATTGGCTATTTTCATGTGGTTAATATATAACCATGTAGAGTTTATTTAAAAATTACCTCTATGCATATTTTCTGTTTAACAAGAAATAGTTATATGAATTTCTATGCTAATTTATTATTGAATATTGATCGAACTAGTGATCATACTTGATAGATTGTATGCAACACTACTACCAAATGAATAGAAACATTTTAGATTATTTGATGTAGCTACAAACGTATTTCTTACTTATTACTATATAAAGTTAAAACAACCATATTTAGTAAATTTTTCTCATAAATATGCGCTAAACTGATTGTGTATGTTATTAAATTGGTAACAATAAAATGTATCAAGTGACGTTCTACTATTGTTTCGTTTTTATGTAGCACTTTAAAAAAAAGCAAAAAGAAATGATATTATTATGTCTATAAATTGTTTTTATATTTTCTGATAGATTAATAGCATAATAGAGTTTAAATTCAACACAAAACAATGAAAGGAACCACCATACTTGATAATTTTTTTGAGTTCCTATGGTGAAGGTGGTATTGTAATTTCTTGAAACAATTTTTATTGTTCAGTTTCTTTCATATTTTACTATAAAAAATGTACTATAATAAGGAATAGACTGTATATGATAGAGTGTGCTGAGAAAATTGTATTACAATTTATTTATTCTATATGTAAAGTAAGAAAATATTGCAAAAAATTAAAGTATGGATGGTATTGAGATAGTTTAAAAGGTTTTTAAAAATCAGAAAATTTCATTGGAATGATCTACAACACTCTAGAACTATCTAAAAAATACCGCACAATTTATGCGCAGGCATTTGTTTGAGTCAATTTTTTTTAAGATGGATATTGTTGAATTGGAACGAATGAACATGAAACTATTGAAAAAACATATAAAAAATGTTGAGAAAATAATTTATATTAGCCCTAGAACATGCATTTTGACTACAAAAAATGATTTGGAGCTAGTATTAAATCATTTATATGAGTGTATTTGTTTTTACATTTGAATACGTGCCTATAGGAGCATAGTAGAATTGAAGGCACGCTCTTTATTGTACTAAGGTTGTTTTTTTATGATAATTATATAAAAAGGAATTAAAGAATCATTTTTGAATATCAATAAAATTAGAAAGGATACGTTGCCATCGGTAGTGATATTGATACTTGGAAATAACGAGGATAATGATGCATATTTTATTCGTATCTATCCAGATACTGAGTTAAAATTAGATGAATATTTATATATGAAAAATAAAGACGATCAAAACTGTAATACTCTTCTACAAAAATGTGTGGCGTGAATAACCTCTTTAGTATATGTATTGTGAATATAATATTTTTTAGATACCGTTATATGGGTAGCCGAATGTTGGCGTTACTTTATTCTTATGAAAATATTTGAAAAGTATTTATTGGTTTTATTCATATAAAAAATAACATCTATAATGATACTAAAAAGTAATACCAATTTGATAGGATTAAAGAAACAAAGTGCAGTTATGCACTCATGAAACAATACACAATAAGCAGTTTTCATAAGAACTTAATTTCATGTTCTGATGCTGTTTCAGTGGAGAAATTATTATATGCCTCAGGTGATATGCCACGTCCAACTAACACAGATGGTGTATCTGTAACAGTGCGACAATCATCATCAAGTTTAACAAAACATTATGCTCAAGCTCAATCAGGTAGTTTCAAAAAAATTTTTCTGGTGTAAATACAATATTAGGGCCAAAAACATTATCAAATATTAATTATCGAAAATTTGAAGTTTCACCTCTTGAAAATACAAAAGCAAATGATCAAAGTATTTATTAATGACTGTATTAACGAGTATTATTATTAACTATATGACATAAAAAAGGCTCTAAAAGCGTGACTGAACCTAAAACACCTACAAGCCAGACTTGGGATGCATTTGTTAGATCCAAACTATCCACCACAGCGTCAGATAGCGATACAAATTCCAAAAGCATATCAAGAATGCGTAGCTATATCACACAAGTGTTGGAAAATGACGAGGAATTAGTGCGTGCATTGTATTATATAATGACATGCAAAAATAATTAAATAGTCTTGTTATAAATACAATGAACATATTTTTACAGTTATATCAATTATAAAAATTTATGCTGTTTGGTGGAATATCCAACTGTATATGTTTGCAGCTGAATATACTTTCACCTTAAGTATATTACATTATTATGAGTAAAAAAATGTGAAACTTATTATATATCAAGTATATGAAGTATTATAATATACTTTCACCTAGTTGGTGTATGGATTGGCCTAAGCTAGAAAAAAAATCATGATGCATTGCATCTTTTGCTTTAATTCGTTTTTTTGGGTCATACTTTACAAATAAGTTTTATAATATAAATATGGGAATGCAATAAATATTTAGTTTACTTTCAAATGAGAAATAAGTAGATTTTTGTAATCATTTGGAAAGCTATTTTTATACTATTAATTTTAATTAATGCTATGGTTTTATTACTTTTTTAATGCTTCATCAATAATTATGCCGTTGTTAAAGCTGTTATAAATGTTACATTTTGATAAAAGTTTGCTTGTGTCTAGTATAGATAAAAATATCTAATTTAGAAGATATGTGATATTTTAAACTTACATTCAAAATTATTTATGTTATTGGTACTCATCATGGTTCCAAGTAATGGCATATTATTCGAATTTAGTGGTCCTAGATTCTATAAAAATAAAATTAGCATATTTCATGTAATTCATTATAAAAATGTAGTTGCTGTCGATAATAAATACTATCATATTTTTTTTTATTGCAATCAATTAATAAAATGTCTATTAATGATTTTTAAATATTGACAATATATTATAAAATAGGTAAAAAAAAGAAATTGATGTTTAGATCGTATTAAAATATAGAAAAATAATTTGAAATCAAATTTTTACACTATAGATGCTGCAATTAATTGAAGAAATATACCTCTATGATTACTTTAAGTTGATCTTTTTCACTAGAACCTTTTAAAAGTGGACGTTTAAGTATAAGTTCAGCCATTAAACAACCAACGCTCCTTTATATAGTTATGTAAAAAGAAAAAATTATTACTAAGAACATTAGTTACCACATATCAATAGATGAATCATAGTTACTGATACCTAGCAAAACTTCTGGTGCACGATACCTATATTCATACAGGATTACTCAATTTAATCATTATTTTTTATATAAAAAATAATGAAATGATTTTAACTTAGCTTAATTAAATGTTTTAAACTATGGGATTTAGAATAAAATAAGGAACTGTAATTTAGCTATTAATCATATGGTTTTGCGTATATAGGTTGCTTTAAATAAATACTAATTCTTTTTTAAACTTGTCTGGTAGAATTTATTAAGCTTAGTTATATATGAGTTTAAATTATTTATTTTTATCAAGTCAAAGCTATACTATTCTTAAATACAAATCATTTATTATGACTACCAAATTAAACTATTTGAAATTATTTTTTTTCAAAAAATAGCTAGTTTACATGAAATTTCTAATAAAACATCATAAATATATTTATTTAATAATTTATGATATTAGATATTACTCTAATTACTTGTGAAAAAAGTTGATCATAGGTAATATATATCAACAAAACTTTAAATTGTATTCTATTTTTAAAATCATATAATAAATAATTGTAATACTGAATTAACTTAAAACATTTAAAGTTGATTAATACGATGTTTTTTTTTGT
>JRUX01001343.1:0-21596 GCA_001407235.2 Kudoa iwatai
CTGTTAATTTACATAATTTTTTTATAATTAGATCCTTAATCATCAGAATGCATTCAAACATTTCCATCCAAACTACAACCATTTTATGAACAATCATAGAGGACTTTCATTGTTAGTTTATAAATTGTTTGGCCAATATCTTAATAAAGGATTACAAAAAAGCAACTGGAAATTACGCCCGCTTACCCAACAACAAATTGAATATTCAGGTAACTATGCCTTATTGAATTATTGTAATGAAGTTTTTAACTTTATTTTCTTAAGCACTGGATGCATATATTTTGTTACCTATACATGAAAAGCTGCTAACAATTGCTAAAAATCTTAATATAAAAGTAAATGATGCAAATATCAATTTAAAATGTTCAAATTTAGCGATGTAACTGTTTTTAATTATCAAATTATATATTTTTTGTTTTCTATGTATTTTTCAAAAATTAGGAATAAATTTCCATTAAAAGGAGTGTGTTCTTCTTTAACTGTTCCTTCATTTCACACAGTTTCACTTAAAAACAGTTATATATCCAATTTGAATTTTATCTGTGCCAATAATTTGGAAGGATTATGCTTTAAACTAAGATTGCTTGGCTCATCATGCAAAATTGCCAAATCTACATTATATTCAAAACAATGTAAATATGAATTATTAAAAAAAATGCAAAAAAACTCAAATCTTATTCTTTTATCATCAGGAAAAATTTATGATTATGTGAGGTAGTAGTTAATGTTTATATGGACTATATCTTACAATTATTTTTAGAGTAAGGCTAGGCGAATCCCGATGCATCTGTGTTGATGGTAAACATTCATTGGAAAAGCAAGTAGAATTTTTGATAGACAATTATGAACTCAAGATCAACATGGCGCATTTATTTACTCGCTGTGTTGTATTTTAATTTTAACTTATTAACCTACATAAAAAAACTATTTTTTATTAGAAATGTAACCATAAACCACTCATTAAAGTATCCTCTAAAGAATTATCTTATTTACGGGAGCCCAGTTTTGACACACATAACCCCGTGTCTAGCAGCATTATATGTTTTAAAACTGGATGCTTTTTAGAAACTCAAACTCCAATAAGACTAGAATTCATATCTAATCTTGCTTTAAAGACAACTGAATTCTTTGAGGCATGTGTTAAATGTGGTCAACTATATTATGAAGGAACTCACTGTAAACGATGGGGTTCTTTTATTGAGAGTTTAAAAAGACGATTAAAATGCTAATTTTCTTTCACACTCCATTCTATTGTACAACTATAATGGTGTCAAATCACCTAACCATTATTCAATTCATAATCATTCTACAACCCAAGACAATCATAAGAACTACTTTAAAAATCGTATATCTACATATTTTAATTTTGATATCGTATTTTATCATGATAGAACATAGACGCATCTAATTATACAGTTACTTTTATTAATCTTCTATGCATGTTCCATAAAATTTCATTCCAAGTTTGTGCTCTCCATATTTTAAATTAAGGCTGTAGCATAGTTAAGGTACTACTATATTTATGTTGTTCTGAACATAAACAATACTTTATATGTAGATATTTCATCTGCAGGCTATAACCGCAACCTAGATATTTATTAACGATACATATGCGTGTGTATATGTTAATTTTGTTTTATTCCATTCTAAGTATACTGGTGCATTGTCTATGGCAACAGTTAGAATAAATACATTAATATATAGATGAGTGGATAAATCAATCTTTTTTTTGAAATTTTATTTACAGTTGTAATCAAATATTTAAATAAAAAATACTGTTATAAGATTAGCACATAGTGTCATTTTGTACGTTTCTGAGGTTGTGTGCTATCAAGTGTTGATGCATCCGATGATTTCAACCAACCAGATATGGATGTTTGGCTAGGATCATCTTCGCTATCACTTTCGTCACTGTTTTGAAAAACAGGAATTGGTTGGGTTCTTTAAAAAGTAATTAAATAAGCAACACTTTTTTAAACAATACTAATTGAGTACTTTTTATAAGCTGGTGCAACAAAGTAGGGCTGTTCTTCGGCTAACTAAAAATCATAAGTGAGAGAGTAAACTACCAGCTAGCTAAAAAATGTAACAAATTGTTAAACTACCTTTGCATACTTAAGAATAGCTTCTCGAGGATTATCATCACCATCGTCCTTTTTACTTATTCCTAATTGTTTGCACATGTAGGCAGAGACAGTTAGGGTGGATGTTAAACGACCACCTTGTCCAGGTCCGAGAACTGGTAGCTCTGGTCTTTTTGAAAGTACTGGATCTGTTTGTACTTTAGTCTTTAATTTATTATAACTGGGTCCATCAGCCATCTTAGTTGATCTGGCAAATGCTATGAAACGGAGTAAAATATTAAATGAAAATATTAATATAATAGCGTAAAAATACGTAATCTGACTCTAGGCTGTATTAAAACTTCACCAGCATATTGTGTACGACGCTTCACATGAGTTATACATTTCATTATACCATTTGTACTATATTGCGGATCAAAATAAGCATGAATATCACCATTTGAACATCCGACAAAAATTTGGTTAAGTTTAGGATGCCATAGTTGACTAACGACTCCCTAAATACGTAGTATATTGTTCAGCAAATTAGCAAAATAGAAAGTTAATTTACAGAGTTTTCATAGCAAATTTCATGAACTTTTTCACCGGTTTTAGTATTGAAAAATAAAAGGTATCCATCTCTCTAAAAAATGTTAACCACAGAATATATAATTAAATAAAAAAGGCACTGTTACTTGCTTTTTTGTTGACGAAGTTCCAGTAATAACTAATTTATTGTCCGGACTGAATATACATTTTGTGCTACACAAAAAAATTTAATAAAATGTATTTAAGTACAATTATATCTATCGTACACATCATTGGATGTAATAAGGTCATTCCATGTGAAAAGTGGTGACTTGAACTTACGAATATCATACAATTTCATAGAATCATCTGTTGATCGGCATGCAATATAGTATCCTGATGTATCAAATAAAAGACAAGAGCATTCAAATCCTTTTGAAAAGCAATCAGTGATAGTTAATGCAGGAAAATTCTAATCTTAGGTTAACATCTATTAACAGTTAAAATATATATACAGATGATTTTCTTAAATCGAAACTTTCAATAACCCCTTCCTACATACAAGTAACATAAATTAGTCAACTAAACTACGTTAATCACATTAGAAGCAGCATATGATATATTTCCATCATGAGAGTAGATGCAAAATGTAACTGGTTGTGGTTTTCCCGACTTGACTCTAAATTTAATAATTCTCTTACACTGATATGGGCAATCTGTATTTTTCCATAATCTAATCGTCCTATATATAATAACAAATTTTATGTTTATATTGTCACTATTTGTATCAAATTTACCCATCTTGAGAGCATGTCATAAATTCATTTAGATTGACTGGATTCCAACATGCATTATATGTCATAGACACATGCCCCTACATATTCTATTATAATTTATAGCTGTAAAAATTATACTTTTGTATGTTGCATATCTACAATATATTGATCACCTTTCACACACTCATACACACTTTTACCATCTTTATCCAACAGCTTTGCCTATTTTCAATACCATTATAAAGATAAGTATATTAAAATCAATTTTTATACTTGACAATTTGATGCACATACTAATATTAAATCATTTTCAGGACTAAATGCTACGTTTCGTATCAAATGTTGATCAATAGGAGCAAACTGTCGAAATGATTTTAAACTTTTATCCATAGTATGAAAATCCCAAAAGTTTAACTAAAAATTAGTATAATGTATCTTTACGACATAAAAATGATTATTTTTATATGAATATGAGAAAATTATTGAAAATAGTTATTGATAGATATAAATTAATATTATCAACTATTCATATTAACATAAAAAATTACATTATAGTCATGACTACCGGTAACTAAACGACTTCCATTTGAATTACATGTGATGGCAGATATCTATTATTGTACTGATTAATATTATCTTCAACATAGTAATGAATACAATTTTTGAACCATGTTTCATTGTTGCTACATTTGATAATGGTATGTTGAAATCAGATCTCTATATTTAAAAATTAACGTATAGTTTAAAGCAATCAAAATTACTTTAGGCTCATCAAAAAAATTATCATTTTGATAATACTCTTCAACGTCTGTAGATAACGAGGTATCAGCATTGAAATTTCTAATAATGAATAATATAATAAATTTAAATTCCAATGTATACTCTTCATTAATTATAGCCAAATCCTGTGTCGTTTCTTGATCAGGTGCATGTGGTCTAGATGGTGTATCATTTAAAACTTGATTTAATTTTGTTTCATTTCTATCAAGTCCTTTAAAAAGTAATAATTTATAGATTATAATGAATATAATAATTACCTGGGCACTTAAACCCCATGATCTTTTCAAATTCATCATCAAAATTATCCCCCATCTAAAGTCTACTCGGTTTCACTCGAAAATACTCGTATCAAATGGTTGTTGATATCTTGTATATTACTGTGTTTACAGTTTTTAAACTATTTACACTATTTATTTATGATTAAAAGTTAAATATAATAGTTAAAAATACTATTATATATTTTATTATAAAAAATTTTTATATCGTACAGCAATATAACTTGCTTAACCATTTCTCATCCAATATCGCATTATGTAATAATAAATGTTTAACAATTTTTTTCTCATAGTATTTAATATTTCTTTCTTATATTCACTTAATAAAATTACAAAATTTAAATTACTTTAAGTTTGAGATATACCTATGTATGTGAGTTAATTCAGGGATAAAATGGAGATGAAAACATTTATGATTGTCTAAAAAATATTTAGTTAATAGATTGTTTATGTTTTTTACTATATACTTTTTTATAATATAAGAGTATTTAAAAAAAATGCTTCTTTTTTAAAATTACAATCATCTGTTTAATTGAATAACTGGCGCCAAAAAAATTGAAACCACATGAGACTCTAAATTGTTTCTTAAAATCCTTTACACTTTTTAGACTAAGATTTTTTTTATTTTTATAATGAAAGATAAATCAAATTTGCGCTCATAAAGATAGAATGATTAATGAAATTATTTAGAGAGCTCACAGTTTAAAATTCAATGTACACATTAACAAATTATCTTGAATTTCAATAGAACTGTAACCATAAATTTTAAAATATTCAAAACATATTTGATAGTTATATATATGATTTTTTATAACATCAATTTTTTTAATGAATAAATCATTAATATATCTAATCTGACATTAAAAACATATAGCTTTTTTCAGCAATAATAACCATCTATTAAAATAATTGCTTAAAAAAATTGTAAATCAGTTTCATTTAGTTAAAAATCGTCTTTTTTTGTTCCTGTCTAATGTTGAGTTGTCAATAAATGCTTGTAATTACTATTTTAAAAAACTGCTAACGCTGTATTAGGTTTATAACCAATGACTGTATCATACTTTAAATATAATTAATGTAAAAAAGCGTATAGAAGCAATTTTTTCTTATTAAATACGTTTTTCATGTCAATTTTTAATGTTTATGCCATAAACTTGTTAATTTTACAATATAATAATATCAACAAAATTCTATTAAAAACACAATTAAGAACTTTCCTTTTAATATATAAAATTTACTATGACCAGCCAAATATATAAACTATCGATATGATAACAAATGGTACACCAATCCATTACCAACAAAATTTGCAACTTATATACACATAACCCAGTGTTGTTAGTTGGCCTTATTGTAAGATATTAGTTCAATATTGTATCAAATCGAACAATAAACAAAAATAAATACTATTTTTTTTAAAAAATACCGATATCAATTAGTATTTACAAACAAATCAATATATAAGCTTTATAAAATGGTTACCATCAGGTACATACAGATAAACTGAGGGGATTGACGGAATGAAGTGTCTTTTTGTAATAAAAAATGTCACACACTTAGTCGTTTTTTATTACCTCAAATATTATCATTTAGAATATGTTTTATAAGTGTTTAAGGTAGATTGAAAAATAAACTTTGTGATATGATTATTAAGATTAAAGATATTGCTTAGTAAAAGAATGAATGGCGTAATGTTGAAAATATACATATAAAAGTGAACATATGCAAAAATATTAAAATTTTAGAGATAAGAAAGCTCTTTTAGTCTAATAGAAGATTAATCTATGTATTTACGTTGAGAAACTATCATATAGTGCTAATGTTAAGAATGGTATCCTTAGTTATAATATTGCTAAATAATCATCATAATAATAGTACTTTTATTATAAGATAAGGTATATGTAATTTTAATGTTTTAGAAAGGGATTTTTTGATAAACCATACATTTATCAAATAATATAGTACGATCAAGTGTAAAAAATTAACAGAATTGTAACTTATTTCTGAGTAAAAATATGTCAAATATCATCAATCAAAAATTTAAATATAAAAATTTGGTTACAACGAATTATTTTTGTAATAATTACACTTTTTACATTATATAGAGATATTTCAATTTTCATCTTTGTCTAATCATTTATCTGTAAAGCATAAAAAGTAACTAATTTTATTTCCGATAAATGAATAAATACTTATAACATTAAAAATACTAAACATTTGTTCTATCGCATCATTTCATTTATTTTGAAATTATGAGATGCGTGCGCTGTTTCTACAAACCGTAATTATTGCTTATGAGGCGACTTCTTTAAAATAAAAAAAACCTAGTTTTTTATGTAAAAAATGAATATAATATGATAAGATTTTGATTTAATTTTATAAAACTTAGCTTTAATAGCATTCATTTCTATTATAAATATAAAATTCATATTATTATCTCAAGTATTGCTTCTAATTAATATTACTCAAAAAAATATCAATTTATAATATCTTAAATCATAATTTAATTTAAAAATATAGTATCTATTTTTTATTTCTCATAAATGTATTATACTGGTCTTAGAGATCTTATAGTATAAATGATAAATGAATGAAGGATGATATTTTGGTTTTTATTCTAAAGCAAGATATCTATTACTTAAATGATAACTATGTATCATTGTTTGTTATCAAAAAATGTTAAATAATGCCTTACAACTAACAATAACCGCTGGATAGTCTTATTACTGATTACGCATTTCAGTCAATTCTCCATATCGTCGTACGCAATTTTTACTGCTCACTAGATTATTAAACTGATTAGAATACATGGTTGATGGAACTAACCAAAATAGTGTTTCAGTTAGGTTAAAAAAAGGAAAAAGTTCTTTGGAATGGATGAAAAGGGTTCAAAGTGGTGAACCTCTTGTATCATTAAAAACGCAAGCATCATCAACTAAACTTACACCATCAGAAGTAGCAAAGCATAATAAAATTAATGATTGTTGGATTATATTAAATGGTAAATAATTAAAATGTATACTGATAGAATTGAGTATATACCATAACTCTAATATATTAATTATTATTAACAACAATTTTTAAGCTGATAAAAAAATGTACATCAATTTTCTAGGTATGGTATATGATGTTACACCTTATATGGAGTATCACCCAGGAGGAGTGGATCAATTGATGAGAGCTGCTGGTAAGGATGGTACTAGTCTATTTAATCATGTAATATTATGTGAAACATGCCATGATTGCTAATTTTGTAAATGTTATAAGTATCACAATTTTGTAAATTATAAAAATATGCTTAAAACGTGCTTGTTGGGTCCTTGTATACATGAAAAAGGTAATATAACATGAAATATTTTGAACTTTAATTCGATTTAGGAAATAAACGACCTAAAAACAGGTGCGAAATTATACTTGTATCTACATATTATTATAATTACATTCGCTAATTGTGCGCATGCGCATTAAATTTTTTTATATGATAAAATAGTTGTATTTAGACAGTACTATTATAATATTATAGCTTTAAATTAAATAGAATACACAAAGCTGTGAAAATAAGTTGGAAAAAATATGATCTTGGTTATTATATGAATATTAAGCTTGATAAAGAAGTATAAAAAATGTTTTTATAAATTAAAAAAACATAATAAGTCATTTTATTATAGTCACCTATTAAAATTGAAGATCTTTGCGTATTTATTCATCAATCACATCAAATAATTATTTGTTTAAAAATTTATGATTTTCTATTTCAAGCGTATCAATTTTGTAAATAGATAATTTAGTAGATATATTTCATTAAATTTATAGACAGTGGGGAAGCAATTTCAAGAGTGAGAGTTTCTATAGAAACTTTAAATGTATTCCGTGTAAACCTTATAACAGCATTTGCAAGATCTGTATTAGATCTGATGACCAATTATAAACTTGTTCTGAAAGACACATCATCAATAAATAGTAGCCCTAATTTTATGTCAGGTTAAAACCAATATTATATTAAATCTAGATATAAAACTATACTGATTTTTATAGACAAGTATTTTTTGAAAGTAATTCTGTCAAGTTGTGAAAGCGTCTGCAAAGATGTTTATTTTTTGAAAATTAAAGTGGAAGAAAATATGTTTTATGTGGCTCCATTGTGTACTCATACCATCATAAAAATGCCTGGTAACTATTTATAAAATAATATGTATAAAATGTAAATTTTATCATATTTCTGTAATAGATGATGATAAGTATAGTTATTTTACATTTGTTCCTTCAAAATTGATTGACGATGAAAATAATACAATAGCAGAAAATAAATATATAACACCTGAATACGATCCTGACGATAATAACTATTATATATACTTTCTCATAAAAAGATATTCTACTGATGATGTATCATGCAAATTGACTTCATTAAATCCAGGTAGAGAATGATTATTCAATAAATAAATAAATAATCAAATATAAGTGTTATTTGGTTTTATGTAGGGGATTATCTTGAAATTTCTATCCCAATTTACACAAATTATTTCCATATGACACAACTATCAATGCCTAAGCATACTATTTATATGTGTACTGCTGGAATAGGTATTACCATTATGCTTCGTCTTATTCAATACATTCTAAATAATCTTCCAAATACGTAAGAAATATATAAAAATTATTCTAGACTAGTTTTATGTGTATAGGCGTGTTAAGATGTTGTGTAGCTATCAATCCATTCATGAAATTGTATGGAAGAATCATTTAGATAAATTAGCCACTATTAAACCAAATATGTATTATTTTTATTAGTTAAAATGTAGTGATAAATTATTATAGTTTTTCAATAATGTATACAATAACACGACAAACTGACTCTAATTGGAAGGGGTTAATTGGCAGAATTGATGCTAATATGATTAAAAATTTTATTGATCATACTGAAAATAGCATGCTTTATATATGTGGATCAAATAATTTCATAGATCATGTAACAGAGCTAGCAGAAAACTTATTTAAAACAAAAGACCAAATAATTGGTTTTAAAGGCTAACATACATAAATCTATATTTGCAACAGGTAATTATAATGCATACTAGCTATACCTGCTTTATTAAGTATTTACTTACATCTTTAACGTTCTACTATAATAGTTAAGTCCTTTTTATAAATAGTAAATAAAATAAACATGATTTTAATAGCATGTTATGTCAATAAATGATAATCATGTTATTTAGTATTATATTATATGTATTTTTAACATAATTTACTTTAGCCATTCCTACAAAATGTCATTATCCTACTTTTTATTGATTAGTACAAGTAAGAGCACCGATGAAATTTTAATTTTTCTATTTATTATATCTATGAAATTAAGATATGTTCTTTACATAAATACACTTACATTTATTGCTTTGAATAGTGAAAAAAGTTATTATTAAAATATAGTATTATTGAAATAAAAATAAACGAATCTATTAATATATTTACATTAAAAATAATTTGTCAATATACATAATTCAGTGTGAAAAATAACTTGTAAATAATGATGACAATATAGGTCGTATAACATAACATTTTATACATATTAATACATTAATACGCCTTATATTAAGAATGTTTTTATTTTTTTTAGAAAATTTTTTTTTATATGAAATAAAAAATCTAGTTTTAAACCACATTTTATATTTCATAGAATATTTCTATGAAACCAAATTATCCTCATAAAATAATTATTGCTTTTTTATAGAAATAAGATTGAATTGCTATAAACATGCATTGCATTTTTACTTATATTTAGCAGATAAATTTTTTATAAATTAAGTGCACTTTTAAATATTAATAGTGTAATTTCATGATATCAAACTTGGTTTATTTGTTTTGATCATGAATAAACAAAAATATCACTATTATTTGGCTTATACAATGATTAGTTAGTATTTTATAAAATTGAATGTTTTTTTTTATTTTAAATAATAGACTATTAATAAATTAGTCAATAAATTTTTTAATTTTAACATTTAAAATGCATGAACTACAATTATTACCCTCTTAATCGTACTTTATTCCTACACAAATACATGCCATGTTTATTTTTTGGATTATATCAACTGTAATCCTTTAAATTGAAATGAAATTTGTAAGGACCAAAGTAACATAGATTTTTTATACTTTGAAATTATAATAATTTAGGTTTCAACAGTTATTGGTAGATTTCTTTTTGGTGGATATCATCACTATCATGCCATTGCGTGTAGTATAATTGTATTAGCAGCATATATATACTTGTATTATATTTTTAATAGTAAAAACCAATATAATTGTATTTATAGATATATTGGAGCATATATGGAATCTTTAACA
Source organism: Kudoa iwatai (assembly GCA_001407235.2). Taxonomy (NCBI): domain Eukaryota; kingdom Metazoa; phylum Cnidaria; class Myxozoa; order Multivalvulida; family Kudoidae; genus Kudoa; species Kudoa iwatai. The sequence goes on from JRUX01001343.1 coordinate 10,765, forward strand.
CTTTATCATCCAACCTTTTTTTTGTACGTTATGAATAAAATTCTTTTTAAATATTGCTTTTGAAAATTAGTTCTCATTTTCTATTGACATAGTATGTTGACTGAATCAAGCCATAAAGCTGGTTTTCTTTTGATTTCTTCAGTTGCAATAGCTTCATGTATAAAAATTTATAATTGCATTATTATCTTTATTAATGGTATCAATTAGTTTTAGCTGTAGCATCAAAACGTCATGAAATGTTTATACATATAGAATTAAATCCTTTTATTATTTTAAGTACACCTGTACTAATTTTATTATCATGGATATCATTATATGGATTGCTTGTTTATGATGTATTTTATCATTCTTTCTGAATTGTTAGTAGAGCTCTTAGCTATTTATAATGAAATTGATTGTTTTTTTTCTCTTTAAATTCCACTTGTGTGACCTTCTAATCCAATTAAACCAATATTTTAATATTGTTTAACTTTTTGTAATAATAATAATAATACAAACTTTATAAATTATTTTAGCATAACAAGTATGAAAAATTGTATTGTGTTTTTTACGAATGTAACACCTTATCATCTGCAATATACCTCACATATAATGTGTGTTATTCTAAAAAAATGATGAATGTATCCCCAACCAACAAAAATCTACACAAACAATTATTCATATTGAGGATAGTTTGTAGTGTCGTTGTGTTTATTTGTTATGCCATATACATTGGAAGTAATTAAGAATCCATATATGAATTTTAAATTATATATTACATTTTTAAGGTTATATTTATGTGGCACGAACATCGCATATAAAAGATGTGGTCATGAAAGTATTTAATATTATCACATAGTTATTGTATAATAACCATAAGTTATAATTTTTAAAGATCTTGCTCTACACGTTATCATCAGCGGATTGGATCATTAAAATTGTATTGGTTTCTACAATTTTTACTTATTATTTTGATATGAATCCTAAATTAAATAAAAAAAACATGGATATAATGTCGTTATCTACAGCAGTTTGATGATTACCTTTCTCACTACGAATATAATTTAATAACTATTACTTTTAAAAGTTATATTTATTATTAATTAGCATAAGACAAAAATGTCATGAGGTCTTTACGCATATCACAAGTTATAGAATATTAAAAAAAATAAGCCATTTTTTTTAAATAAGCTACCACCACCTATGACAAGCAATAATTTTACATTGCATCATTCTTTTTTAAAATGATACTTTTACACATACAATTTCTTAATTAAAAAAAAGAAACCATGCATTATATAATTTTGCTATTTATCTTTTACACAATAAGAAACCACGGAACTTGTATCAATAAATTTGCCGTCATACAAAATTTAATTGAACGCATGCGCCAACCTAATAAGACAACATAATATCTATCTAAAAGAGCTAAATTGTAGATATCTTTTAAATAACATTCTTATAGTGTGCTTTTTAACTGTATTAAATACAAATAAAGTATCAAATATAAAGATAATCAACCCTTAATAAGTAAAGATTATAAATTTTAAGAAATATATACAATCTATATACATTAGATAATGATATGAGAATAAATCAAAGTCTGATGTTATAATATAGCTTATTTTTAAAAAAAATATTCTTTAAAGATAAGATTTATTGTGGCACTTAATGTCGATACAGTTATTCTAAATAAAATTTAGCGGCGAATTATATATGCTATTATAAAAGAAAAATAGTATGTAAAATATCAATATTTCACAGTAGTTTATAAAAATTTTACCATTTATATATGCATATAGCTAGTATTTATGCTTTCCACCATTAATATCCAATTTGTGAACCTTGGTAGATTGGTGGTTGTTTTTGGATGAATTTTTTCGTATACAACGTTTAAAAAACTAAAAAAAGTATATATATAATATGTTTTGTATAATAAAGAAACTTATAAATAATTTAAAAATTATTTTGTGACTTAAAAGTTGATAAAGAGTAACAAGTAAGTATTATATATAACATACACGTAGAGTTTAAACATTAAAAGACAAATAATTTGATAATTTACGTTTTTATTTATATAAAAAGTGTAGATTGCATATCATACTTTAGTAGTATATTCAGCACGTTTCATATGATAATTAAGTGTAGAAGTAGCCTTTGGAACAGCACTTACAGGACGAACCTTATATTCTCTACCAGATGGTTGTGGAACTCGTGCTCTAAGTACAAACTTTTTATCACCTGGTTTAGGTTGTCTTAAAGTTAATATCTTTAGTACACAATCTTATGAGATACATTTTATAAAATATGATACCTATCAGTATCTGTATCATTGCTTTTAGTGCTAATTGACCTAAAAAAATAAGATAATCTAAAGATAGGTACAACTCATTAGTTTACTTTTTTGATGATGCTTGGTATGAAGAATCAGACGGTATAGTAGCACGTTGGGCTCTATTTTTAGCATATGACTCATGACTCTCATTTAAACCATATATAGGACGTATCCATTTATCTTAAATAGATGTGTTAAACATGTATCAATTTAAATGATAAAATGTGAATCTATATATGTTTAAATAGCGCTAATAAATATACATACCTATTAGTTCATTGGTTATTTTTTTATTTGTGGCAGTTTCACTAGGATGTCTACTAAGAAGCATCATGATCTTTCCTAATCCAGATATTTTTAAATCATCTGTTGAAGGTGTCGGTAGCTTAAAATATAGATTGGAACAGAGTATAATTGTAATATGTAACCTACAACTCTAATTAATTGGAGAATTTTGCTTCTAATCTCTAATGTTGGTAGAGAACCATTTGGTAACGGTTGCAACCAAGCCTACATGAATAAAATAACAGATATATAATTCATACAAAACTATACAGTAAAAGCTTGAAATAAACCATGTTCAATTAATGATTCTGCTAACTCTGGTCTAAAACAAATTATCATAGAAATAATGATAAAAATGTACTCTTATATAAAATATATTACAAAACATTAGCATATTCGAAACCAAAAAAAAGGTTTCTTTTGTAAAAAATTGAACTATCTCAAGCCATCATACACGATCAATGCATTAACACAATATTAAAATAGCATATTTTTTTTTAAAATAAATTTATGAGAATAGTAAAAAAATGCTTATTTTTGTTAGAATATTTCTATATGCATAATAAAACCTATATTCATATATGTATGAATTGATATAAGTCAAATACTCTACTTCTATATCATCAAAAATAATAGTTTGATAATATTAAAAAAAATATTAAAATATAAAAGAATAAGTATCAGATAATTATTGATTATAAAAACCACTGTAAAATGATTAAATTAAAATAAAACAAATCAATCTACTTTATTATACAATAATGCACTAATAAATATTTAAAAAGTCATTTAGTAGTTATATCTATGACAAATACTACCTTAATAATTCTGTACACACTTTAGGTAACATGTTAAGTTTTCCAAAACAAGGTTTACCTTGTTCATTTAATTTTCGATCACTCTATTACAATTTTAAGTAACTAATCAATATAATAAGAGTCACTGAATAGTACATTTGCAGCTTCTAACATTGATCTTATAATTTTTGATGCAAAATTATCTCTGTTATCCAATATATCAGAATTCTAACATGAAAATAACCATAAAAAATGTACAAAAATACCAATACCATTCGTCTGCGTTGATTTCGATATTTTTTATTTCTACTTAAAAGAAAATCTATGTCATCATTGTTATTATTGGTTGATATCAATTTGTCATTTTTCAAATTTTTAAATTCATCCAAATCATTAGTATAATCAAGCTCAACATTAAATTCTTTATCTTTTATAGATCAGTATAAAGATAAAATTTTAGTACAACAAACTTGTTACCATCCGACACAATATCGATCAAATGTTCATCTTCTTCATCCTCATCACTATCACCAAAAATATCATTAATGAGTTCTTTTACAGGCTCATTGCCACTATCTGTATCTTTACTATTTGTTTTGACATTTTCTGTTGAATTTATATCATTGTTTAGAGATGATTCATGAAATAGATTATTATTTTGAGTTTGATGATTATCTTCATCATTTTTTAATATATTAAAATTTGAAATTTCTTCTGGCATTGATTTTTGTAAGAACTATAAGTTTTAGATGAAACAATACAACGGTTTGCATACACCTACGACTTGAGCCGAGAATTTTCGGTGATGCCAGATACAATGTATAGGACCGCGTAGATTAATATTCTTGATTGGTAACTTTACTTTTGGTATGTGAAGTTATGATATTGGTTGAAGAGTTATAAAAGTAATTTTAAGTATACAAATATTCTTTTTAATTTTTGGACATTAAAAAATTTGTATTGTCATAAATCTAGTATTTTGTTGTGGATAATTATTAAAAAAAGATATATTTGATTATTTTTATGTAAAATAAAAATAATAGACTTTACTGTGAATATGTACTGTAGTAGATTTTGATACGATTAATAATTTTGATTAATACAGTAAGGTTTAAATAATCATTCAATATTTTATTGTTACTGTCCTCTTTAAAATTTTTTTAGACCTATATACATATACTTTTATAGAATTATTATTGTAATCAATAATGCAGTTACAATTCCGTGTTCAACGTAGTTTATTTATCTAATACATATATATGGATGGTCTTTAAAAAAAGTAAAACACTATCTTACAACTACCACTCAGTCATAGTAACTTATTCACTCTATATTACTAAGTTATAATTTACAAATATCCTCTTGTCATCTTAATTTTTATAATAAATATTATTAAAATTAATGAATATATATGTTTTCAAAAAAAACAAATAATAACATTAAGTTATTGATATATAGGTTATGTGAATGATGAAACTACATGTGGAGATAGTTTGTTTGTGTATAAACTGGGTTGAATAGTATTTTTTTATTAATTAAAGTTTAATTATTATATATAATATAAGAAGATTAAAAAATCTATATGATTTTAGTAATATTAAAAAATTTTGTGTATCTCTATTGTTTTGTCTTTCAAATTTATCTATTTTAATGACAAATTAATCTCTATTAAGTTAGCACATATATCAGTGAATATAGCTATATTAATAGTGAGAATTTGACATGTGAATTATCTTGTTTAGAATTTTTTGAAAGTATATATTAATTTTAACAATAGTATTCAATTTATTTGTTTTATTATTTTTATTTAAAAAAACGTGAGAAAATTAAATATTATTATTATAATTATTGCCTATATTTTTAATAACAAATATATTTAATTATTTTTGTTATAAAAAGTTTTAATAACATTTAATTTATTATAATAGTAATTATTTATATGCTTAAATAACATTATTTTAATCTAAAAAATATTTTTTGTTTATAATTATCTTATATGATAAATATCTAATAAATTATATCGACTTAATTTATCCAATTTATCAACTGTCATGATGAATATACATTAAAAGAGTTAATTTTACCTATTTAACACCTATGTAAACAACCATTTTATTTTTAGAAAAGAAGAACTAAATAATTATAAAGTAAGGGTAAAATTTTTTAATTAATTTATATATAGATTATATTCAGTTTTTTAAATTAGATTGTTCAAAAAATATTTTGTTTTTAATCTTATGAATTAATACTATTGAATTATTCCTAATTTTTTTAAATAAAGCTACAACATATCATATATGTAGCTTATAAACCATTATTTTAATATAAATTAGCTAAATTAAATGATAAAATTGATTTAATTATATAAAAAAAGGATAATAATATTTTAAACAGTATGCTATATAATTAAACAAAATATTTTATTTAATATTTATGTGGACTTTTTTTTTATATCTTAGAAAATTAGTAAATCATATCAATTAAAAACAATTTCTAAGTCAATTTATGATAAGTTTATAATTCTAATCTATTTGATCTTTTTTGTTTATAATTAAGTATTACATTTATTTATATGCATTAAAAACAGCTTTTAAGAGCATTAATTCATTATACACTAGCAAATAATATCAATTACATACAGTAGTACTAAGAATGTTATATATTCAAATAATATGTCTTTTAAACATTGTTAATGTAGTTTTTTTAAATGAAAATACAACAAAAATTGTAATTTATAGAAAAAAAATGTTGAATATATATTGTGTATAGAATGGAATATATTTTACAAAAGATAGAACCAGAATAAATGTTGTATGTTACGTTTCATTGGTGTCTAGCAATTTGTTAAAATTAGCTAATGTTATCCAACATTTCATTAAAAGATGCAATTGTGAGTTATTCTTATTAACATTATACTCATTAAATTTAAGAAAAATTAATAAACAAATATTTATACATATATATATATATATACATTAAGATTTATATTGATATTTTTTTAAAGATTTTCGAATCAAGTTTAATTTTTTATATTTTAGTATTAGCAATATTTAAATATAGAGAAATTATTATAATTGAAAAATCTAATATTTTTTTTTAGATATTACCGTATATTATAGTTACAATTAATTCTATTTCATGTTATTTTATTTGTACATTTAATATTATTTTATAGTCATTTCCTTAATCTATTAATAATCAACAAATTATAATTAAATTGTAATGATTAAGCTTTATTTAGTTTAAACTAAAATTTTTGTTATTATTATAATTCAAAAAGTCATTTTTAAAAATTTACAGTAATTTACTTGGTTTTAAAAAATTAAGAATAAGTTAAATATACTATTTTAAACAATTAAATGAATAAAATATGGATATACCATAATGTAATATTTATTTATAAAATATTTTGTCATAATAAAGTATTATCATTACAATTATTATTAAGACTTTAAAGATGTTTTTTAATTATTGCTATTTTTTCTTATTATAATTTATGTAACATAATAATACAGTGAGCATATTGTAAAGCTTTTTAAATAAATAAATCATTTATAATTATTTTTGAGTTATTTTTGAAGTATAAATAATTAAATAATATTAATTTCTATCAGTTTAATACATATATATATATATGCATTTATATTCTAGTAATTTTATTTAGCTATGTCCATAAAAATCTGCTTTGAAAGTAGTAGAAAACTATGTGAATTTGGAGGGGATACAAATAATATTCTATACAGATTTATCTATAAAAACATATTTTTTAGCAAGTGATTTTATATTATTTATTCAATATAGAATTTTCTACAGTAGTAATGAAAGAGATGAGTTTAAAAATATATTGATGGATGACAAAAAATTTGGTATAACTCATTTATCATCAGATATTCCATTTATTCAAGAAAAATTAAACTATCATAGCTACGGTTTGTATAGATTTTTATGGATGACTCTAAATAATAAATTAATTGAAAACAATTATGAATCTACTATTTTTAACTTCTCTACAAAGACTATTATTATAAACATAAATCAAAATCGATTAATGCTTAATTTTATTACAAACAAACCTTTAAATTATGACCCATTCTATATATCCAATTTTGTAATACAAAATAAAAGATTATCAGCATTTGCAAATGAGTTCTTTTGTAGTGATATCATAACCGTGTTACGCCTTGTTTTTCACCAATTTAAAGTATTTGTTTTGAAAAAATACTTATATCATTTTTATATTTTAGAGATCTAAAATTAAAAAAAATAACATCCATCATCCATGTCTTCCTAATAATATTAATATCAATTTATTACAAGAGTCTATATTTTCAAGATGTGGACTAAACTCATATGTACCAAAAAATATGATATTCTATGGAGATTTTAACCTAAAAAGATGCCAAAATTTAATATATTTCATGCTATACAATCGTAAATTGTGTACTAATAACAAAGGTTGTAATCTATCAGATTTCAAAAACATTAATCTTTTTAAAGATTTTCATCATATAATGGTATATTATTATTGTTTTATAAAATGATTTTAAATAATAATGTAGTTTATAAATAGTTGGTTTGAATTCAATAGATCTAAAATTGATTTATTTTTAGATACTATCTATAAAAGTATTTCTAATTTTTGCTATAATGTTGATGCATTTACTGCAAATAATGTATAAAATTATTTAATTCATTAATTCTTTTTTTAATTTTATTATTATAGTTTCATAATAGAATTCTTATTGATTGTTTTAATTCAGTTTTCTTATTTACTATATTTTCAAGAATTAGAGATAGCAACAAACATTTAAGTATCACTGCAATACAGTAATAAAATTACATGATTTATATGTATTATTAAATTAAATCATATATTTCTAGTTCACTACATGAATATGATGATGAATCTATGTATATTTTAGGAGATTATCGTTTAGGAATAATAACTACTCACCAGTCATTAATAAATTTAACCAGGTTATTTATTTTTATTAATTTTTTTTTGAAATGTAATATTTGTATAATTTTCATCTAATCATTATAAATAATTATTTATGGTTTTTAGTTATTTTTTATAACTTTTATTATAAAATATAGGGTCACAAATAATTTACCATTAAAAGTATCCTATTTTCTTACCATAGATACAGATCAATTACAAGATAGTGCTAATATGCTAAAGATTATTTTCCATTACAAATTAATCATAATTTTCCTAGTCTTAAGCATTTTAGCAATCAATTTATATATCATTTACATGAGAATAAAATTAAATTATGGCTGCATTTATCTGTTTTATTATTGAAATATATATTTTTCTACAAATTTCCTATTTTATCCTGTAATAATTTTATCTTTTGTGTCTTAAAGTATCTATAAAATATAAAAATTGTCCTTTTTTATCTTATTTTTATATCGACTTTTCTTAAAAAGTCTGATTTATTGTTAACCTTGTGTCAATTTATATATAATTTCGGTACTAAGTGAATATATATTTCAATTATTACAATGTAGTGAAATTTTACTATATATTTTTCTAAAGCATTAGTTAACATATATATTCTTAGGTATTTAATTTCTATTTAATCATGTTATACAAAAACAAATGTTGATATATTAAACTATTATTGAAACGTTAGTAGAAATAATTTAATAAAACTCAAACAAAATATCAGATGATATTCGAAATGTAATTGGTTGTCGTATCAACGAAAAGACTTTCATAAAAACCTAATAATGGTGAGTTAGAATCATGATTTGATTAAGATGCTTGACATGATGTGTCATTAAAATTCAAATATATTTAATTGGGGCTTTGATAATTGTAGATATGGATGATATATTGTAGTAGTATATCTTGTAATAATTTCCTATATTATTTTAAATCATAGATATTTATAAATGTTAAGATATGAGAGTATATTTTAAACTAATTAATGTATTCTTTAGAATAAATACATTGATCGAATGACCTTTGATGATTAATTTTGGTATAGTGTACATAATCATGAACATACGATCATTCAAAATATTTAAATATATATGGTCTATAACTTATATATAAATAGTATGTAAGCTTTTTAATAAAACGCTGTAATTTCTAAAGCATAAATTATATTATATGGTTTGTTATTATCAAACTCTAATATGTTTTGCCGAATGTTAAATATTATAAAGGATAATATCCTTGAATTAAAAAACCATTTTTTATTATTTTAATTTAACAATTGAAAAATTATAAATAGTTAAAATCATAAATTATATCATTTTTATGAGAAAATGATTTCACTATGTTATTATAAGACATAGATGGATATGTTAAATAAAATTGTGATCTTTTCAAATCTTACTAATTTTTGTAATGATATTTTATAATTTAATTATAAACTTTTTAATAATAAAAATACCATGTATTAGTGTATGACTCAAGTTTTATTTATATCATTTATTAAAAAGAATATTTATAAAATATAAAATTATGTGTAATAGTATCAGATCATTCTAAATATATCTGTATTAAATGATATATATTTTATTATGTTTTACCATATTTATATGTAATTTTTTATATTAAAATATTGAAAAATCTATTTATTTTGAAAAATATAAGTATTTTATTAAACTGTTATAAAAATAATTAAAATATAACTGCTATCTCAATGTATCTATGTAGTACGTATTAAAATATCGTTGATGATTAGGTTTTTCTATGCTCATACTATATCTTACTTCATAATCAAATTTAACTATAAATACTACCAAGACACTTTCAATTGTATTCATTATGTATTTTTTCCATTAATTATCTGTAAGTTTATCAAATTTTAAATAAATAAAGTGCATCGAGTATCAATGTTATAGACTAAATTATAAAAATTTGTTTAAATTATTCTTTTTTATATAATTATAATATATTTAGTATACAATATAATGCTATTTTTATATTATATAATAATAAATAGGAATTTAAATTTAGGAAATACTTAATCTACATCATTTTCTATATTTCATTTTTTCATTATTTCAATAAGGTATGTACTATGATAATAACATAAATGTATAGGTAATATAATGGTAAAATTGTCAAAGTAATAATAATAGAAACAAGACAGTTATTAACAGAATAGTATAGAAGATAACTACTATTAATATATATCCATGTATGTTTATACTTTCAAGTGCATTAATATAATACATAAATGTATGATATAACTGAAACATAATAAAATGATAAATAGCAATATGCCTATTAGAAACTTATAAGTTAATGGGTACCAAAAAATAGAATATGTTGATAAAATCTTGTAACTTATAGGTGAAACAATTAATTTTTTGATGGAAGATGGCTTAGTTTTACCAATGGAATCATCATCTTTATACTAAATAGATAAGAAATACGTATTAGAAATATAATTCTATATAAATATATATATATA
>JRUX01001343.1:21601-70515 GCA_001407235.2 Kudoa iwatai
ATATTAATAAATCAATATGAACCAAGTAATTTTGCGTAGCTCCAATTCGAAAATCTTTAAAAATGAACATTTTATCCATATTATAGTTTATATCGACTCTAAACAACTAAATAACATTTAAAAGGCAACAATTATGAGTGTAACATTTTAATGGTGGATATTTTCGTAGTTAAATTGATATACAATATTCTGTCTAGTAATGTATATAGTAAAATAAGTGTAAGACATTTTTGACTCTGTGTTTCATAACTCTAATATAATCTTCCATTAGATAATAATGAATATATTAAATAATGGATTATACAATTTTATGTTTGTTATAAGTATTACAAATATCAATTATCAATGCTTTTAATCCAACAATAAATACTAGATAGGTATAATTATTTGAATCAAAGTGTGAGGTTTTTATCTAAAAAAAATTAAATTAATAGACATCATCTTTTAACCAACATAATCAAACAATACGATTATATGATTGTTGTATATGTGAATTTTTAAACTAGTATGTGCGAAATTACAACCCACATTACTTCCACATAAATCATTATCATTATATATAGATAGAATTAGTGATATGCATTTTTGAAAGTTAAATTCATTATATAAAGTAATATTGTAGGATTCTGGGAAATTTTTAAGACAGAATGATTCTACAATATTTGAAAAAACAATATTCACTGTATTATTTAATCCACAAGGACTCCTAATAGCTATATTTTCACTCTTATAACCATCATTCAACATCTATATCAAATATTTTTATAAACAAATATTATAAAAATATAACAAGTTTTAACATTAATAAGCTTCTTAATAATTATTCGCTTAATATTGAACGCAGAAAGACAAAAATATTGATTCGCAAAAACGTCATATTCTCCATTTTTAAAAATGAAATGTGATAGGTATAATTCATCATAACGTTGCTTATGAGATGGTGATAGTAACACAAAACCAACAACCATATTAACTGCAGTTAATTCAATATATGCAGACATATCAACATTCTATAAAATATATTCATAAAAATTATGACACATGTACATTAGTAAACATTAATCGTAATTACACCGCTTTGGATATCAAAATTTTCTCCCAAAAGATTATATAAGCCATAAGACTGATGATTTAATAAAAGTTGATTGGAGGAATCTTGCATTTGCATGTAACCACCTAAATATACTGAATCGTATTTCATTTGTGTCGTAATATCATTTTCATTCATTCTAAATACATATATTTTAAACATGTATTATCAAATATAGATATACTTATAATTTAATACAACATTATATATAATAAATGCCAGAATTTCATTTTTAGGAACTTTGTCAAAAGTGCATAATATATGTGCTCTTTCTATGCAAGTTTCGACATCTTATAATTTTCATAATCAGATTCGTTATAATTTATTTTAATGAAAAAAATATTATTTCTAAAGTTTTACTTTTATTGAATAGACTATTAACAATTTTAATTAATTAAAAATATGTATTTTAGATCTTTTAAGTGTTAGTATTATTTTTAAATATTTCATTAAAATATTTAATTTCTAAACTAAGTTTTAAAAAAAAGAATATTAAATTTAAAAACTAATTTGATAAACATATTTTGAATAGTTAAGCTTGTAAATATTACTTTTAATGAATAAAATATACTATTGCACTATTTCTATAATTTTTATTAATAAATTTATATTTTTAGTTACAAAAATATATTTATAAATAATACCTAAATTTATGCTTTATTTAAAAAATATATTATTAATATTATTTCATAGTATAAATGATTATAAAATATATAAATTCTCCTATTATTTCAAAAAAATTGGTAATTCTTTCTATCAATAACTATGCTTCAAACAATTATTAGCATAAACTTTATATAAAAGAAAAAATAAAAGTAGTATTTCATATTGATTACAATCGTAAAGTAGTTTGTTAGGTTTTCTTATGGAAAAAATACAATATTGACTATTAAAATAATTTATTTACCTTTTAAACAAAATTCTTTTGATAAACCTTTATGCTCTAAATGGAAATCTTTATTTTTATCAATAACCCCACTGTAACAACCAAATCGATTAAATTCATAATTTTTAACCACAAATAATCCATACTACATACATACATTATGTTATAATTACAATTTATTTTCAATTTGCTATATAAAACCATACTATTGTTTTATTGTTTAATTTTTGATCTAATGTGCAATATATAACAACCATTAAAAGAATATCTAAAAATATTGTCCTCATTCTTCAATTTTAAGCTTAATACTGCCTTACTTGATCAGTAATTTGATACTCATCGTCAAGTTTAAGCCATAATTTAAAGAAAATTCTATTATTTTGTAAACAAATTCAAGTAATGATAATTTTATTAACTTAATTTATAATATAATAATAATTATGTAAATACTTTAAACAAAATTTATAGACTGTTAGGGTATAATTCTTTCTAAACAACATGTGTTAATTATTTTTTTATTTCATTTTTTATATCATATTAAATATTTTAAATGACTTTAGAATAAATAATGATAACTTTGTTCTATATTTCTATATTAATCACTTTATCTACTAAACAAGCTTACTTTTATTATTCATCTATCTATTTTAATTAATTTAGTTATTACAGCACATCAATTGAACTTCAACCTATAAAACATAATTGAAAAAAAAATTATATACATTTTATACGATTTATTTTCTATTAAAAATAGATTTGATGGGATATAATAATTTTAGCAATATCAAACGTACAAATAACTCCATCAATATATTGTTTATTATAATGATTGAAACTGAAATGGCACAACGTTCACTGTATAATAATCGGAAAGTCAGACATAATCTTAAAATAATGAATTAGATAAATTTTACTTTTAATATTGTGCAAATACCTATCTGCGTTTGTTAACCGATAGATCGCGTTTAAATTTCACGCTTGCGTGTAATTAATTGTATGAGTTTACCGCTTAATTGCTAATCTTTTAAAAATTAACTTTTTACATCCAAATATCTATATAAATCCCTTTTTTTTATATTCTAACAATTAAATTATACAAATATACAGTTAATGTACAAAAGAAGATTTTTAGTTGTATCTATTAACAACTGAATATCTGTATGATTTAAAAAAATTCACCAATGTTATAATAAACAGTGCGTTTTATCAAAATAATCACTAAAGTTAATAACATTTGTACAAATATTATCAACAAGTTTTCTAGCATTACTCTAATTAACGTATAATACACTATTTTACAATTTAAGTATTAAAATATGAATTATTATGTAAAATTTAATTTTGTTTTAGAAAAAAACTATGTTTTCTATTAAAATATAATAAATAACATGTTTTTGAACTGCTTCTTTGAAGTAGATTCACTTTTTATACGTAATAAATTCTAATCTAAACTTTCTAATGATCAATATCATTGCTTAGTTTGATCTATTTATCATAAAAGTGCGCTATAACCTTTCATTATTCTGACATTCAATCATTCATTGTTTAATGTTATGCAATATTTTATTCCTATTTTAGTCACTTGACTACTAGCAATAATAACCCCTAATGTTGTATGGTTTAATTATTAATTTTAAAAATCTATACACACATATACAATACTTATTCTATCATTTGATAACCTGAATAGTTGAGTAAATTGTTTGGAATGTATCTAAATTATTTACTTATAAACATTACGTATAAGCTAAGATTGAAATAGATGTAGAATTATTGACATTTATTATACTAATTTTTTTATTTAAACGTATAAAATAATTATACAAAATATTATGTACAATTCAAGAGTACATGTCTATTCAGAATTTTATTTCATATATATACTAACCAATAATATATTAAATTAATAAAGTATATGAAATAAATGTGTAGTATATTTAATTATTTCTATACTAATAAATATTAACAATATTATTCATAAAACAAGACTAAAGGTACAATAAGATTATTATAAAATAAAAAGTTTAATGAATTATTAATTTTATTAAAATTAATATTTATGAGCTATCAATTCAGTGTTATAATAAATAAGTCATATTTTTATTTTTGATAAACTTAAATAATTATTAAACTGTCAAAATAAATAATAAAAAAACTTTTCTACATAATTATTTTCATTCTATGAACATGATTTTTTTTCCACAAAAACTAATTTTATAAATCTGCAATATTTACGTTTAAGAAGTGTTTATGCTAGAATAAACTATGTATGCTTCTATTTAATTTGATGAAACCCATTTCCACTACATTTATTTATTGTTGTATTATTCATAATCTTCAACTTTTATACAAATATTTTATCCAAGACAATATTAAATATAAATTTATAATTTATCAATAAATAATAATGCATGTTAATTTATTTAACTATTTTAAATATGATTTGACTCTACTCGAGTAAAATTTACCACTATCTACTGATTTAGGCTTCGCGCTTGCGTCAAAATACGACATACTAATTTGTAGTTTCATGATGAAAGTATTAACATACCATTTAGAACATCTTAATTGGAAAAATTATAATAAATTTTTATATAAACATATCAAAAGACATCAATATGTAAAAAAGTCTAAAGAAAATGATAATAAGAACCCTCGAATGTTAATGTTTATTTCAAATAATTCACGTGTGACAGTTATGGAAAATGGTAGAAAATCTATTATTGGTAGACTATTTCAATCTAAAAAAGCTGTACAATCATTTTCTAGTAAAACAAAAATTTTTAATGATTTATGCGAGGGATTTAATTTTGGTGATAAAGGAACGATAAAACAATATGAAAGTATTTTATTTAGATTTAAATGAATAAATAAAATAATATAATATGATTATAGATGGGGCACAGCTAAAAATGTTAAAAAGAGCACAATATACTTGTGGTGTAATTAAATTTAAGCACAATCAAGCAACATTAGTCCATATGAATTATCCTGAACGTGTAATAGCCATACTACCTAATATTAAAAAATCAACTAATTTTGAGCCAAATTGTCTCTATCTAGCTACAGTTTCTAATGAAAATACTCAAAAATTAATTCCAAATGCAGAAATAATAATGAATTTAGGTACAACAACATCACCATTATCACAACTTCATGCCCATATAATGTACTGTGGTTTGAATGATCATGTATACTATGGGAATAGCAATATTGATGGATATAATGATAAAATTGAATCATGGGAACCAAACCCAGCTGATCTTGTTGGACGTCGTAGTTTTCTTGATGAATGCGTTATTACAATTGATCCTATAAGTGCAGCAGATTTTGATGACGCACTATCACTTAAACAATGCATGGATGGAAGTGTTGAAGTATTTCCCATGTGTTTATGTGTAAAAATTATTACTAATTAAAAAGATAGGTGTACATATTGCTGACGTGACACATTTTGTAAAGCCAGGTTCGAAATTAGATGATCGTGCAAACAAACTTTGCTCTTCAATATATGCTCAAGCTAAAACATTTCATATGCTACCTGACAATCTTTCTAAAGAAAAATGTAGCCTAAAACCTGGCCAACTACGTCTTACATATAGCATTGTATTAAAATATTCGCCTGATGGCAATTTATTAGACTTTTGGATTGGTAAAGGTTATATAAGATCAGCTGCTAGATTAACTTATGAACAAGCAGAAGATATTATTCATTCTATCAATAATGAAAATATGCTTTTGAATTACTGCAACAATCAATGGAAAGTATTTAATAATACAAAATTTACTAATAAAGATGTTAATATACTGGTGAAAAATCTTTACAACATATCTACTAAAATTTGGAATCGTAAAGTTGCATGTGGTAGGTATGATTTTGAATCAAAAGAATTAAAATTTGATATTGATCCAAACACATTAATGCCTATTTCTATGTATTTAAGTAAAAATTTACAATCACATCGTCTTGTGGAAACTCTTATGTGTGCTGCTAATGAAACTGTTGCTACCTTTTTAAAATCAAAATTTTCTAATGGTGGAACTCTTTTACGCATACATAGTATAGCAAACATTCAAAATTCAATTTCTAATTTAATTAACCACCTTAATCTTCCTTCTAATAACACAGATTATAATTTAAGCTTGAAAAATATTTTAACCAATTCAGAACTAACAAGTTTAAAACCGTATATTTTGATTAGTGTATTGATCGGTGGAGAAAAATCAATGTAGCATGTTATATTTGTTTCTAAAATTTATTTTTATCATTATTTATAGCTACGTTATTAATAAAAATAATCACATGGATAACTACTATATGCATGGTGCACTCGCATCACCTTTTTACACTCACTTTACATCTCCTATTCGTCGTTATGCTGATATTATTGTACATCGTCAACTTGATTCTGCTCTATCTAATCACACTATCTTTGATGTAGATACATATATTTATCATTTCAATTATAACTATTTTTTATAGAAATCATACTTGAAAACATTAGACGCTTTAACTGATAACATTAATATTAATGAAAAACAGGTAAAAATATTAGAGACAATCGATCTTAAATATAATCTTCATCTGTATATGAAAAAACACGGAAATCTCAACATAACGGGTGGTAAAGTTGACGATCCACTATTTACAACTGATTTGATCAAACTCTTTTATCCTGATATTCAAATGTGTCTCCCTACCAAACTGCTGAATGGTAAACAAATACAATTATTGGAAACAACACAATCATTGATAAGTACTGCTCCTTTCCCTCATTGGGTCAGTGCTGTAAGTCAGTGATATCATTAAAATATACTCTCTACTTTTAATATTGTTATTTATAAATTTTACATTGCAATTTTTTAAATTTTTATATAAAAATGATATACTCTACATAAATACATCAATATCAGCTCACTTAAGCATGTTAAAAATAAAAAAAAACCATGATTCAACCTTGTGTTGTAATTTGTGTTATACATTGTAGTTAAATCGAAAATACAACTACCGATTATTAATATCATTATTGATTCAGTTGTTTTCCTATTTAAGATCCACAACTAACTTCCTAATAGTCAAGTTTCTATAAATTAGAATAATTGGCAATAAATTTAATTTTAGTCGCAATTATAATGTGTTCATTGCTATCATTATAGGTTTGATATGTTATTTCTTGTTGTTCATTTCCATATATACATTTTTTGCTAAACTTTTTATAAAATTTATACCATCTTAACCACTTTTCTCCATAATTAATTCTAATCAAGTATGTATAGATATAGTAGTTATTATATAAATTGGTAGGGAATGAACATTTAAGAATAAATATAACTATACTGTAGACTCTTTTTTCTTCTATCAAAAATCGTAAAATAATAATGTATAGTGAATAGTAGTATTATGTCTAGATTTCTATTGACATGTTTAGTATATTTCCACCTTAATTTAACAAACTATTTTATAATAAGTGTGATTATAGTGGTTTTTACGCTCCTTTGGTGATTTATCTTGCTATATACGACTATTTTATATATCATTATAATGTTGTTACACATAAATATTTAAATTGTGATAAAACTGTTTTATAGTTATATTTCAATAATTATGCAGTATGTGATACAAGAAATAATTCATGCTTTATTAAAAAAATCATTAGCTAATTTAAAATTAAGCTTAAATTTCGTATTATATTATGTTTTTACTAAAGTGCATGTTACGGTAACTTTAAATATTTTTTCCAGTGTAGATAAATCTTTGATCTACAGCATGTTGCTCAGTTTTTGGGCTGGACCACAAATTGTGAATGATTTTCTAAGCTTGTGAAAAGCTAATTTTATGTTCTATTGCAATACCTTATTTCAACAATATCAACAATACATTGTGTTATTTATTATTGGAAGCACTAGATCAAATCTTGTAATTAGTAGATATCAGTATTACATAAATACACATAAAAATTACAGCATTATTAGTGACATTACTATACTACTCATAGCATTAAGAGAAAATCAATGTGTATGAGGCCTTTATAATCTCTCCTCTCATCCTAACCTTCATTCCAATTAATATTTATATATACTGCATATTAGCATTTACTAATAATCTCAAATAAATAATTACTTGATAATATTACCTTGGCATATTTTTAGTTTATACTCAACCTCTTATCGAACTTCAATAGTAAATTTTACAAACTTACATAGAAACTGTATACTTTTTTAAAATTAAAAATTTTACAACTAAAAAACATGAGCGTAACTGATATTTAAAAAGCTTAATGTATATAATTAAATATGTATATCAAATAAAAATTTTACACCAGCTAGATTAGTCTTAGAGTTTATATAAAATCATAAACACTCTATTCGTCCTTTTTTTTTGGCATCTTGTGTTGATTTAACTGATTTCTAGGATCAGTTATATCATAGTTCTCTATTGAAACAACGTGAACGTCAATTGCGTTGGAAACAGAATAATCCTTTTCAAATTCAAGTTTATGGTTCATCCTGATGTACAAATTAAATGTCAACAAAATTACTATACATAAGATACCATGACTGGTCACTCATTAAATTCTTAATATCTGCTTTATCATCCATAGTAGTGTTTTCCTGTAGCTTTTTAGAAAAGTCATTTAATAGTGAAAGTACCTATTTATTAAGAATAAAATTATTAATTCTTATGACAGAAAACTACCATCTCTTCTCTATCAGCTTTTTTATTCTTAAATGCAAGCTTACTCTTTTGACTTTTAACCATATATTTCAAATTTAGTTTTAAATAATCATCAATGGTTCCCACGTCAAATGATCCATAGCTATCAACATCATAACCATATAATGCGTCATCTTCATTATTGTTTCCATTCATGGCATCATTATTCATTTCATTTTTCAGCTCTATATTAAACAATATTAAAGCAAATGAAGATTATTAGTGTCTATACTTTCAACTTGTTTCTTTTTTTTAATCACTGAAAGCATATTTTTCTTCATTTCTTTTTTAATTTTACGTTGCTCTTCTTTGATCTTTTGACTAAAAAAATAATATACCATATTTTCATATCATATTAGTTATTAACAGTTTCTTTTGTGTTTTTTCTTTTTTAGTAGCCCCATCATCATCATCATCACTTTCAATTTGTTTATTATAATCGCTGTTGGTTTTGGATTGATGAGAAATAATATTTTGAGGCGATTCATCTTCAATCTTTCGCTTTCTAACTTCATTTAAACATTGCTCTTCAGCTGGTAGCTTTTGATCCTATAACATAGATCACTATTATTAAGACCAATAAAAAACCAATAGTTTTACAAATATTAGTATTATAAAAAAACTCTAAATAAAATTAATATAATAATACTATTTTTTAATGATTAATACAAATAATTTTTATGTAGTTTAATATCTAACTCTATTATAATCATATATTCCTACTTGAACTAATGTATTATTACTAATAGTAGGATCATCCATTATAACATCATGAATACTTTTAGGTTTTTTCTATATTAAAGTAGATTAAAATTTATAAATGGTATCACTTTACAGTTATGGAAACTATAGAATCTTCATTAAAATCTTCATCAACATCATCTCCAAATGACAATAGTTGACGATTTCTAATAACCTACTACATATCTATGAAATTAAAAATAAGTACTTTGAAGCTTTAACATGTTTAAAGATTGACTCTTTTTTTGCTGCAATATCATTTTCAACATTATTTTCTTTTATTGTTGAGATAATATCAGGAAAAGGTATTTCGACAATCTAATTTAAAAGAAAATATAATTTTTAAATTAAATTATATTAAAATAAAATACAATAGCTTTTATTATCTTAGGAGGATCCATAGGACGACCTGAAAAATCCACATCTATATCAAGCATTTTCAATACATTATACATTGTATTTCCAACAATCTATATATTAATCTAGTCAACCATTGATAAGTCCTAATATTTCATTTATATTATTTTAATTATAATATACATGTCCAAAAATTGTATTTTTATTGTTCAAATCATTGCATGGTCCCAATGTGATAAAAAATTGGGAATAATTACTATTAGGTCTACCACAATTAGCCATAGCCACTAAACCACGACGACTAAACCTAAGTCGTTGATGAAATTCATCATTAAACGCATGTCCATAAATGGATTCTCCTCCTTGTCCAGTTCCAGTAGGATCACCACCTTGTATCATAAAATCTAGTATTATCATAATAAATGTTATCAACATTTATGAATTAAACACTTGTATAATACCTTTTTGAATTTTGTGAAATATAGTTCCATTATAATAGTTATTAACACAGTGTTGAACAAAATTTCTACACGTTTTAGGAGCTTCTTTGGACCACAATGCAATTTCTATATCACCAATAGTTGTTTTCAATAGAACCTATATTTAAATATTTATCCATTAATATTTTATTGTATGAAATAGTTATTATGTATACTTTTCCATGCGTAGGTGGTTCTAGCTCATATAAGAGTGACATTACGATTATCTCTGTGCGCTTGCGTCAGATTGATATCAACAAGGTGAGTATACGTATATTTAAACTAAGGTTGGATTTTACGAAATATCCATTTATTCAATTTAAAATTTTACTAAATATAAATAATAAAGATAGTTTATGTTAATCTAACTATAAAACTCTTAGGTGATCAATGGAAAATGTTTAAGCGTAAAAAAGACATTGAACGTGCATTAAAAAAACCTTTAATTTCATGGAATCAAATGTAACTATAAATTTTTTGTTTTATTTTGATATGTTTAGGTTTTTTGAACTATCAAATCTAAAACTAACAACCAATACTGTGAACGTATATCTACTTAATAAGCAATTATTTATCTATTTATTTATCTATAGGACGCCAATGTTGACAATTTAGAACAAAAGTTTGCTAATTTGAATACTTGTGATACTGCTACATCAAATAATCATGTACATATAATAAACATCCTATTATTATATGATTTTACTCATTAGAATGTTCAAGTTCGTAAGTTTGATTCTGGAGTAATAGCCATAAATGATGTGACTAACTTTTATATGGAAATTTCAAAATGATCTTTATTTTTTTCATAAAGTAATTGCATATTTTCTTATGCGTAAAAATTGTTTTTATTTTAAATAAATGGCTGTTAAAAATAAATGATAATTTAAGAGTTATGTTCATGTATTTTTACCATTTCTACTTTTAATTTTACAACATTCTCACGAAAAATTTGATAATTTATATAAACAAATTTATCTTTACTGATGATAAAACTAAACTTGGGTTTAGTTCATGAGGTATCTATTATTTTTACAATCATCCTTACATCATAAGACTAGACTTGCTAAATATGAACTCCATATATGTTAATTTTTACTTAATTAAAGACATAATATTACGTTTAATCTTAAAGTCTATTTTTAAATTGTCCCAATCTAATTAAACAGGCGCTTGCTGTGTATTTGCATTGTAAACAAACTAGATCGTGTTGATTAAATACAACATTTTTAAAATATTTTCAATATGATGAATATTTAATTAACAAATATATACAAAATAATAAATATTTATATTTTAAATAATCTCGTTATAAGTAATTTCAAATATTAGTTTTTACTCTTAATGATCTAAAATAAGTTGGATCTAATTGTGTAATTACAACCCTATTTCTTAATAATAAGATCAAAAATTTCGACATAATCATGATTTATTTAACCCAAAATATAAAATTGTATTCAATTAAAAGTAGAAATGAGTTGCATAATATTTTTTACAAATGGTAAATTGAGTTTTAATATAAATTTCATAGTGTTAGATTATTATAGACACTTAATTAAAAATCATAGTTTTTAGCTTAGTTTATCAAATCATTTTGTAATATAGAAACAAGTTTATTTTTATAAAAAGCCTGATATGTATTATATTTTAAAAATATCTTATTTATTGAATTTTTTACATCTTCATATTTATTACTACTACACATTGAATTTGTGATACAATTTTAAATTATACTTTATAGAACAATATTACCAATTATTTTAAATTTTGTTATCCACATTAAAAATGATAATATATTACTGTTTTAATAAGAATCTACTGTAACAATCTATAGATTTTGGCAAAAGCACAGAATGTAATATATTTTCTGGTATCATAAGAGAAATATTCTAATCAAAATATCAAATCATTGCAGTATACTTAAGTAACAAACTATATTTTCACCATTAAAACATATTATATTCAAATATAACTTTTATACAGTTATTATTGGAGTAATATATTTAGTGGGGTAATTCATGGGTTTATTATGGATCAAACCTAACTAATATATAAAATTTTAGATATGTATATATCATTACATGAAATAATTTTATATGTTAAATAGATAATAATATTTTCTCTTTTTAAATTAAAATTTCAATATGTCGTATTTAATCACTTTTGCAAGATTTATTACACCATCTCAGCATAATGCTTTGTGTATCACCATCAGATAAATTTTTATGCTTTTCAATCAAATAAAATCATATTGTATTTCAATTTAAAAAACCAAATTAGTCAGTTATAAATGTTTAAAAATAAAAATTTTTCAATGGCTTATACATATTAGACTAGTGCCATACAATGGCGATATTTTTAAAAGAAACCCTTTTCAAAACTATTTTTATATTTAAACAACTTTGAAGAAAGATAATAAAACCATAAACATGACCTTATACGCAAGTATCTATGTATTGATCTAATTTTGTTACAATTATACAGAATCGCTTGAACTATAATAGAATTAACATTTGAAAAGTTTTTGACTATTTTATTTTTAATCTACATAAATAATGTTAAAAAATAAATAAAATTTGAAAATATACACCTATATATGTATATAATAGCTACATAATCAAATGTGATGTTATACTAAAAAATTCATAGTTTCTATTCAAAATGTATATACAATCCCTTTACTTTTATAATTTAAATATCTATTATGAGTTATTTAAATTAATAATAGAAATATAATCAAAAGGTAACTGAAATAATACCCTAAAAAAATTAAAATCAAATTTAACTCACTAATTAGCCTTGATCACATTACAAAAATAACTTTAAAAAGAGAAAAATGTAAAATTTAAGGATAAAATCATAGAAAAAACAATCAAACTGCTTTAAATGCAAAAATATGTAGGTAATTTAAATAATGCTCTCAATTTATATCTATAAATAGTTACTACAAAGGTTTACATCAATATAATGAATTTTTAATTAATAAGTAAATGTTTATAAAGTATAGTTGTACTAGACAGCGTTCTAAAAAAGATTCATTATTATTTTAAAATACTCAAAACTCTCTCTCTCCTTAAACTTCATTAAAAAAACTAAAGTAATGATTATAATTAATGATAATTAAAGAAATCGTATAATGCTCGAATAAAGAGTGACTCTTATAAATGATTCATTGTTCCACTATAAATATACACCTATAAAGATAAATTATGATAACAAACTTCTAAATTTGTTTTTACATTAATTCTATTAGAAATATTAAAAATAAGCCCAATTAATATTAATTAAAAACTAAAGCATATGGATTCTTAATATTATATACATAAGATTCATTAATAGTATTGAAATCGAATAATCCATATGATAATAATGATAAATTTGGTTATAAATATATATATATATATATATAATGACAAAATATTTAAACATTTCGAAATTATAAAATCTATAAGAATGTTTTAACAAAATGATAAAAACATTACAATTACAACAGTGTCATGCAGTAGTTTTCTTTTTAAGATCATTTAACATTAACTTTCCATCTTCAAAAAATTTTCCACCAATTTGTCTCCTTCTTATGTCTTCACCATGCTTAAATGGATCATATGTAGTGAAAAAATCATAAATAGCAGCTCTTTTAGGATAAACGCTAAAATACACCCAAGGCACGGTAATTAGTACAGCACATATGTTTGCTTTAACAAATAATCTTCCTACATGTTTTATTAATAATCCTCTAACAACTATATAACAATGTAAATCAATTCAAATAGGAATCCAACATACTCATTCCAGTTTTCAAATTTCGTTAAAATACGTTAACAATCGTTAACATTGTTAAATTATGGCGATTGATGGTTCGTGTCGACTCGATTTCATAAAGTCTATCAATTTTTATCAACTTGTACCTTTATCTACGTTTTATTTGTTTTATAATATGGATAAAGAGCCTATGATTTTCTTGTTTATATGCTATGAATGCTTAGTTATGTTATGAGCCATTTCTATAGAAATAACTTATTAAATATACAACATTAAGTTTTTTAATTTTATTAAGAGTTAAACTAGTTCCAATCAATTAATCTAAGCCAATTTGGTTTTCACTTTTTAGTGTCTTTATTGTAGTTATTAGTTATGTCGAATATGTGTATAAATGAGGTAAATATTTTATTTTGATCAAAAACTATGAAAACCCCAGCTTGAAGGACATTACATAACTTAAATACAATTCTAAAGAGTTTGTGTTGCAAAATTACAGCAATAAATGTATAAACTATTAAATAAACTAATTCTTAATAAAAGTTAATGTGAATAGTGAAACAAAAAGCATTACATAAAAAAAAATTTCTACTATAATTGAAACATGAAACCATTTATTATTGTAAATAGGATTCTTTTGTAAATCAATGTTCCCTATGTTAGATTTGTGCTATTTCAGACTATCTATTATAAAAAATGAATACACAAAAATTAATATAATAACATGGAATAGATAATTAGATAACAAAGTGTGTTTTTAATAATTATTCTAATCACTTTCCTCAACATTTTCCAAGGTTAGAAGAAGAAATTTATAGTGAAAATAAAAAGTTATTTATTTTCACTTTAAAAATGAATTTCAAGTTTTTACGGATATATCAATTCATGTATAAATTAGCTAGTGAAGTGAATATTAATGATTCATTCTAATCATTACACCATTACCGTCCATTGAAATAATTTACATCAATAATTTTCCGCCATATTACCATTTTTCAAAAAATATTTTAAAATATTGATGAATTTATTACAATTTAAATTGAAAAAGCAATATTAGTATGTATTAAAGTACATTGAAAAATTAAAATTATTTTTTTATCTATCATTATGCAAATTTATTAATTTAAACACGAATTTTCACTTTTTTCCAAATAAATATGTAAATTTACTTTATATGTATAATTATATTGTTTTTAAGCTATTTTTTACATATGGCTAATTATTTTATCATAACTATTTTAATTGTTCTAAACTTATCCGGTCTACTGTAATATATTCGAACTAAAGTTGATCTATCATAAAATTTAATCCATAAATAAAATAGCATCCTATAGTTTTCCCTATAGGCTTATTTAATAAATTTTCATTCTATTTTTATTTCTCACTGTATAATATACTGTATTGTTGCCAAAAAATGTAAGACGGTAGTAAAATTATCCATTGAAATTAGATTTTGTTGTTCTAGTGTTGGTTCTTCATTACCATTTTAATTTATATACTATTTATAAGAATCTAATTTTATAAACTTTACTTTTTATATTTATTATTTACTCTTTTTATTCCATTTGAGTCATCACAAATGTTTGTAATACCAACCTGATAAAAAAATATTTAACCTTTTACCAATTCAATAGAGGGTTTTTATATGTCCTTTAAGACATGATAGATCAAAGACGCTCTAAAGTAATAGCAAAAGTAATTCAATAGTTTTATTCATTTGTACCAAAAAGCCTATTCTGCATTAACTTAAGATTATTGTTTTTAAGCACAATTGAAACTTAAATCAAAACTAAGTGATTTAAATGAAGATTACTTGACAAAAATTTTTTAACAAATTCAATTTTTTTATGAATAAAAAATTAGCTATTTTTAGGTGATTTTGTTTGAAAAATCACATAAGGGAGTTATTTTTTTAACAAGATTAACACTCATGACGTAGCCCAATAGGTTGCGGATTTACGATCAAAGGTCAGATTTACGTCTTTTATAATTACTAGAACTAAGATATTGTAATAAACTAGTTTAATTTAAAACAAAAATATGTAAATTTAACTTGCTAATAATCCTTATAATAGACAACTAGGCCTATCATACTATTTATCAACCAACAACTAAAATAACGTTTTTTATTAATAGGGTTTACAACACTTTGATGATCTCCATAGCTACAGCAACATTTTTTTAAAAATTCAAACAAAAGTTATAGAATTCGAGAATCAAAAATTTAATTGTATTGGAATGTTTACATACAACTGATCATTTTTGAGAGAAATTCAATAACACATAGCTTATGGATGCTATAAAGCTAAACTAGTAAGCACTAAATTGAGTTGTTTACAAAAAAAAATTGTATCATACTGAAGGATTTACAATGTTTTTTTAGGAAGCAATATGTTAGCAGTTATTAAGAAAAAAAGCTCTGAACTACATCATTGAGTTTTCTTTAAATATGAAAGACATTTATTTTATGTAAATATTTTTGAAAGCCCCCTTTAATTTAGAAATCTTGCTTTTTGAGAAAGAGATGTGCTGATTGGTAAAACTTTACTTTCTAACAGCCAATTTAACTAGGATAGAAGCAGAATTTATTAGTATCAATATATAGTAGATATCTTAAAGTAGAATTATCCAAATTAACACATAACGGAAACTTGATTTAGTCAAAATTACTATGTTAAATAATTTTTGGTAAAAAATTTCAATCAATCCTTATTTTTTAGATTTATCAAAGGTAAATCTATTTTTAAAACACTTTACATTGGTATAGAAAAAGATATTGTGTTATTTTTTATTTAATTTGGAAAAGATTAAGCTTCTAAATTATAAAAAATGTTTAAAATTCTATTATTAACTAATAATAATGTATTCTGTAGCTTTATTTTCATTTTCAAAGTTATTTTTATACAAATACATAAAGCTTTTACCGTAGATTACTATAATTAGGAAATAATAGTTGATCAATGATTCACTTTTTTGTGCTAAATATGAAAATAGAATTAATTTTCTTTGTAAATAGGTTATGGTAGCTTTAATATCTTATCATTTCTACTTAAATTATAAAATTATAAAGTGTTATAATATACCAAAGTCCTCATAATTTTAAAGAAAAATGTAAAATCAACACTATCGTCTATTAATTTATGATTCAAGAGGGGTTCTTTTAAATTATTTCCTATATGTTGAACTGTGTTGGTTTAACTTACAATATTTTCTTTTAAAGTTTTATAATGCAAATTTTAACCTCATATTATATTAAGGATTTAACAATAAGCTTGATTTTACTCATCTAAAAGTTTTTTTGCTAAAAAGTTCATCCATTTAGATTTTTGGTAAAGTAAGTGAAAATGCTACTAGAAATTCTTATTTACTGGTAAAAAATTTAAAAATGGTGTCAATTTTATAGTATACACTATGTTTATTCAAATCATTCATGTTAAAATTCACTTAATACTGATTCATGAACAATAACTAAATTGGATGTCTGTTTTGTGACATGATAAAAGGAAGTTTAATACATAGCGTATAATTAGTTTTTATATTAAATGAAGGTACCGTAAACTATGAATAGAATAACAAACACCAAAAAACAATATATAATAAAATAAGGAGTTATTATTATGTATCTGACAGTTGATTTATGTAATAATACTCCATCTAAAGAATCATGATTTTTTTAATTTTTAATGGCTTAACATTTTCTACAATTATGAATAAAAAGATACTTGCACAAAACATTACTAAACTTTACTTAGCCTTAATAAGAAAAGAGATAAGCCTAAACTAGTCAAACATCTTCATACCTATTACTAATGTAGCCGACTATACTGCATGTAAATTGTGCAAAGTACTACACCAATTTCATTTGCAAACAAGCTAAAAAAACTTTTCAACATTATTCTCAGAATCTTTAAATTATCTAAACGTTATAATAAGAATTCAAAGTGATTTAATGGATACATGTTTAGTTGTGTTACACATCATTGATAGATGGATAATGTAAAAGATATTGTCATGAAAATCATCAAAAAAAATGTATTTTTATATATAAACGATTTTAAAAGTAAAAATAAGAATAATGTATTAAACAAATGTTTTATAAAGTAATTTAATTTTCATTAAATACTTTAATTATGATTTTTCAACCCTAGCTTCATCTAAGACATGGTAATATCTTTTCAAATACTCAATTGCTAAGATAACTAAATTTTTTTTATAAAAATCATGCTAAACCTATTTTGTTTTATAAAATACTTTATTTTTTATCACTTGATGGGATTTTACTGCTAATTATCCCTCATTTACATTTACTAATACAAGTTCCAAGAACAACTTAGTTATACAGCTTGTATAAGATGCTAGTCAATTTTTAATGATGTTTTCCTAATTCAAAATAAGTAAATTTAGTTCAGTTACTAATCAGTAAAAATTAGATTCAGTTTAAATTCAAACCATTATGGAAAGTTAAAAAGTATAATACTAACTATTTAGACCACGTAGATATAAGTGCAGACTATTTAACAACAAGAATTATTTAGCATAATTAAACCAAATCTACAAGTTGAAATTTATCTAAATGAGTGCTAACATTCTAATCAACAAAAAAACTCAATAGTGTAACAGTGAATAGACCCACAGTAATTTTTAATGTATGAAACTACCACATTGCCTTTATAAAATTCATGTGATAACAACTAGTTAGTTAATATACATATAATGAAACATTAATTCTGATTACTTTATCTAGTTATCTATCTATTTATGAAGTCATAGAGTAGAGATAATTCATATGAAAAATACATAGTAAAGGTTTTAACTGTTGGGGAAAAATTACCTCACATTTTTATAAATATGTGCACATAAATATGGTTCAAAACTTTTTTCCTATAACATCCAATATTTTTACTAAATAATAGTTTTTTTTAAATTAATATATATTGATTTATTTCATATCAATAATAAAGTACAATTAATATTTGTATAATACTCGGACGGTTATGTTGGTGCTAAAAAATATTATAAATTTTTGTATTCCAAAATTTAAGCTATAACAAATTTAGAATATAAAGATCAATTTTTTAATTAGCATACATTAGTAGAATATGTTTGATTAGTATTGTTTAATTTTAGGACAATAAAAGTAGAGAAACACACTTATTTGGTATCTTAATCTATCTCATAATATTGAATTTAAAGTTTAATACATGAAATATTCAAATTAGGTATCTGATTTATTTAAATATTACAACTATTCAGGACATTGCACAATTGTAAAACGCGCGCACCTTCCACTTTTTTAACACGTAGAGATGGCGGCGACGGCAGATAATGTTTGCTTAGATGTTAAGAGAATATTTTGGACCAATTTATCATTACTTGATATAAATCCAAAAAATTTTAAAGCAAAATATGATATTGATTTTTATAAGTAGTCATTATTTTTATTACTGAACAATTATGTATATGTGATAGAGATTCTTTCGATATTCCTAACCCAACATTGGCTTGTAAATTATTGTATGAACTCGGAATGTTATTGAATGAGAAATTAGCACATAAATATTTAAAGTAACAAATGACAGACTATTACTATTATTGAATGACCAAGTTTAGAATAGAATTGAAAAGTATGAACAAACAAATAGAATGTGATTTTAAAAAATGTTTTTTTCAATTTCTAAAAGCAGAATGTATTGAAAAACCTGAATTGAATTTGCAAGAAATATGTTCCAATCAACTAGTCAACCTACATGGTATGATTTAATTGTTTGAATAGTTGAAAATTTTTTACATAGTATTAAATTATTATAGGAAAAAACTTTTATTACTTTTTGGCTATGTTGACTGGCTCAATTCTTTATAGTTTCATGCTAGTATCAGGTAGTAATATGAAATTAAGAAAGATAACATGAGTTTACTGAATTGTTGACATAATAGATCCATCAATAGCTATCCCTAACTTTGTATTTGATGATGGTCTTAGTCATAAAATGTTTGTTGAAAGTTATGCAGAAAGTTGTCAAAAGTTTTGTCTTGTTAAAAGCAAAAAGTATCATTTTATTGATTGACTAACTAACTATAACTACTAACTAATTGTTTTTTTTATCTCACTAGGATAATAGATCTCATTAAAAAACAAATAAATATGAAGAAAACTTTTAATTTGATAAAAAAGTTATTTAAATAAGTAGATATTATGTTTTATAGTTCTAAAATATATAGAGAGCTAGTCGAAGAACGTGAAAAACTGAAGCAACAAATATACGATATGAATATTAAATGTAATGAATTGTGCAAAAATGACCAATTGAATGATATGAAATTGTATGTAAAAACAATAAATGATTGATTAGTTGATCAATAGATACCATCTGTAATAATTTTTGTTTATATTAGATCCGAATTTTCTGAAGTAGCTATTGATGAATTACACTCAAAAGTTATTAACATTATTTTATTCATTATTTTTTTTAATGATGAGTTAGACTAAAGAGCTATTAGAAAATTTACACAACCAACTTGAAATATTTATCGACAATCAACCACATATTGATAACGCACGTTATGATGGATTAAACACATCAATATTACAAAATGTAACTAATTCTTGTTTTTTTAATATAAAACATGTATATAGAATTTGTCAAATTATTCCATGCAGGTTAATGACTTTAACAAAACTATTAATTTAAATACTTCCTATAATACATTTATAAATAATAACGAAAAATCATGCCCTATTGATATTCAGCTGTATTTTTAATTTAAACAAAAATTGGTAACAATTTTTTAATGATTTGTAGACTATTAGAAAGAGTAGAATTGGCTTTGGAACAAATTCAATTGGAACTTGATGGTAATCTTTTTTTGCTTGTTTTTACTCATAATTCTTTAGAGTTTACTAAAAATTGTAACAGCGAAAATTTTAATTACAGTTTATCAAAATGGAATGAATTTAAAGAAAGGCATTCCAAGTTTTTGTTTATACTAGAATCACTTCTAACTACTGGTGGTGATACAATAGACTATCCTCTAATTTAAAAATCACTATATATCAATATATTTTATTATATAATACATTAATAAAATGTATAAAGGTCAAATAATTGTTCTTTTATTATTTTAGCTTATTTTTATACGTATATCATTACTTATTTGAGCCTTTTCTTATACACATAATTAGTTTATTTTAAATTTAAAATAATTTAATATAAATAAACTATATTTATTTATTATATTGTAGTAAAAATAATAATTATTTTAATTTTTGTAAAAGATTGTTGTCAATTTTATTCATCATTGATGAATAATAGCAACTATTAGCTACTAGGCATGCGTGCTTTATCTGTTACAACTTCTATAGAATTCAGTAGCGATGTTGGAACATTGTTATGCTATTAAGATTTTGAATCAATTTATTACATATCTAGTTATTTTTAATTATAAATTTTTAAAGATCTAAATTTTAGTTTTATCATGTTATTAAACCTAGCTAAATTTTAAATGAATTAAGGAAATGATGAAGGATAAGAATTACTAGTTAAATTTTCCATCAATATCATCAATTTAAAATTTATTAAAATAATTTATAAATTAAATATTTTAATTTATAATGTAAAAACTACCCAAGTAAATCCAATTTTTGTTGTTAAAAATAAAATCAAGTATAGCGTTTGGAAATAATAAAACTATATGTTGGAAATTTTTATAAAGAGAAAATTAGATAAAACATAATAAGATTAAAAAAGCCGAACCGATACCATACGAGTTGAACGGTGATATAGTAGTTCTTTTCTTTAATTTTTGCCATATACATCCTAAAGAGAATAATAATTATAATAAAAACAGTTAAAAAAGTGAACACTATTCATGCTAACAGAATTATCAGAATATATTCGACACAATGTAGTATTTGATCAATTGCCAACAAGCTTTCAAGGAGTATTTCTATAAAAACATTAGCAGTATAGTGATTACACAACTGCATATGATGTAAAATAATTTTTACTAGTTAAAAAAATATTTTAGTTGTGTGGCAGTGATCCTGAAAAATATGGTGAACTGGTTATTGAATATAATTACAGTAATCAACGCATGTATTCACAAAATTTAGTGCAGATCTATATCACAAAAGAGGAAAAATATTACACTCAATTGCTTGAACATAACTGTAAAAATTTGATGGTATCATTTGAACTATTTTTATCTCTCACCTATTCTAACTAATTTTGTAAGATATTTCCATATCATTTGTCAAAAGAGTTGTCCAAATTTTCACGAGTAGAGCCAGCTGAATTTTATAAAAATATGTTAGAAAGATTATTAAATCAAAATAAAAGTTATGATTCAATTCCTAATTTTACAGCAGCTGATATTCTTCAATTGTTGGGAATTGGAAGAAATCAATATATTGATATTGTTGTAAAAAGTAGAGCCAATAAAGTATATTTTCTATCCAGTATCATGATAAAATTTCACTGTATTTAATATTATTGTTTAAATTTATTTTATTTAAATGTTATATTATCATATCTAATAAAAGTGAAATGATACACAGTATTTTTTTAATTTAATTAGTAGCTTAACAAAAGTTTGGGAGACTAAATATTCTAGTATTTAGTTATATAATGAGGTCTAGTGAACATTTTCATCTATTTTACAAAATTTAATTTCTTATGAAATAAAGTATTATCTTTTTAGTCATGGATATTCAAAAAAACATCATATCGACAATACATACAACGATTTCCAAATATATGGCCTGCATGTAGTGATTGGTGGTTAGTTAAAGTATCATTTGTCACTGTAGAAGATATTACTGTATGATTTTATACTTTATTTTATTTATTCATTTAATATTAATATTCATTTAATTTTTTTAAGTTATTTTGCGATTAAAATCTTGTAAAATTCATCAAATGAACATTTAAACCTTATTATAACTACTATTTCATATAAAAGTTTAAGAGTTAATTTTTAACAAATTATTAGGGTTAATTATTTATTCTATCATATTTTTCTTTAAAATGATTCTATAAAATTAGCTACTTTTAAGTAAAAGTATTTTTCATCACTCATGAATATTTTTTTTTATTTTTAAAAATATATCTAATATAATGAAATAATGTCAATAAAGCTTTCAATTATACTAATTTTAAAATATTGACACATTTACTACTGTAATAATTGTTAGTACATGATCATATTAATAGGCTATATGCATAATACTTTCATTATAATATAAGTAAGAAATGGTTTTATTATATGTTAATTTTATTGTTAATATTGGTTTTTTAAGTGAAATTAATAATTACTATATTTTATTATTAAAGTATACTAGTATGCTTTATAAAATTATTCTAAAGTATAATTTCTTTATTTATCCATGTTAAATTACTGTAGCCATGTAATAAGCTTTTTTAGTTGTCCATATATTTAAAACTATAGATTTATTCCTATTTCATATATACATAATGATATTTAGCATTGTACTTCTGAAGAAAAAGCGGCTATTGATGATCTTATTGATAATGGGCAGCTATCATACAATTATTTTAGTCCAAAAGTTATTTTAAGTATATTAAATTAAAAGCTATAACAAAAAGCAAACTAATAATATGTGATTAGGTTTGTTCAAAAGATCTTTAATATGGTTCGATATTATAGTCAAAGATAGTGATCATTTTTCAGGTATGTACTCTTTTTCATTATTCATATTAAAAAATATTTTTAAAATAGTTCCAACATTGGAGAATTTTGTAATGAATCGAGTTCAAGGTGATTATATGGAAACCACAATGTACAAAATATTTATATCTATTGATGAAAATACGAGTGTTAGTGAGGTATAATACATTTTTATAACATTTATGTGATTATTTTTATTTCAAATCGACTTTTTTAGTTAGCAGCATTATTGGATTTAGATATTACAATTGTAAAAGTATGTTAATAATTTCTTATAAAATACATTAATTTTTAATGATTGATTATTACTGCTCTAAATAGAATGCAATTTCATTATTCTGCAGACTTGGACTTTGTTGCAAGATTGTAGGTAATACAAACACTACTATCAAAGTTATCAGTGGAAATATTGATTTACCCACAACGTTTGATGAAACTAGCCTATATGACCATATGAGTGGATTATCTATAAAAATGGACCACAATCATCTTATTGAAACACAGCAGCATCTAAATTCTATCGATGATATTTATTTAGCTGGTAACACACTATATAGTTGATTATAAAAAAATAACCTTTCTCTACATGCTTGATTACTTCATAGACCATTCACCTTGTGAAAAAAAAGGAAACAAACCAAAAAGTTTGACTAGTTTTAAAATGGAATCTCCATGTATTTCATCTAGAAATGGTATATTTCATGTTTTTTGAAAAAAAACATTCATTTTAATGTAATAAGTATATGTATATATCGGATAGAACAATTTTTGAATGCTAATTTTTTTTAAAAGAGTATTAAAAGGTGTATTTACACGAAAAAATTATGTAATTTTTAAATTAATATTATATTATTCAATTAGTTTAAAAAATTACTATAACATATTAGTTTATATAATTTAAATAAAAAAGACGCTACACTTAAAATTATAAAAGTATAGTATGTTAAATTTATTGGTTTATTTTCTAGAGTCAAAAAGAATAGGAATCTTTTTTGATTCATCGTTATCAGCCTTTTTGATGATGGGAAACTTGTCTAATGTAATATTTATATTATCCATATTACTCATACATTCAATTTTAATAATTCTTATATAAATACATAAAGGGGTTAAAGAGTTACGCTGTTACTATGTATGAAGTTGGCAAGTTAACTAATGAATCGATGGATTCATTTATTAATGAATTATCAAATGTAGTTTTATTTTTTATTAATAGTTGTTTTTGTATCTTTTTATAACACAAGATGCAAAGAGTAAATGAAGGTGATGCACACATGTACTATCTTCATGCAATCAATCTATTGCACACTCTTAAAACGCTTAGAAACAGTTCAAATGTTACTTCTAATGATCAAGATAGCGATTCACTTGAAACAGATGGCATAGGTATGTATTTAGTTATTTACATTTATGATATTTAAGAATAAATAAATTTTCATTTAAAAGATCTTTTAAGTATGGAAAGCTTTTGCTCACTAGATAGTATAACACGCTTAAAAATACTCCAAAAAAGATACTCGTAAATGTTGAAATAATTTACATATTTTAAAATGTCTATAGTATTCTTATATCGATTGCCCCATTGCTTCCCAATATTATGTGCATTACAACCTATAGCCCTTATTATTTTGGCCCTTGCATTCCAGAGGTAAACATTTTTAAATCTATGAAATCTACCCATATACAATTCTTTAGGTCAAAACTCCATGGTATAGAATTTTTTTGTATTCCAAGCTAGAGTGTGGTCCACCCTCCTTATTTCTACCTAAAGGTTATGTCATGTCATTTTTACCAGAAATATTTAATGTAAGATTTATTTCTTTTTACAATAGATGCATATATAAATCATGCTCATGATATAATCGTAATGCATGTACATATGGTCATTTTATTCTTTAATTGTAAAATATTATCATATTTAAAAATGTCATTTATTATATCTAATAAAAATACTAATCCATTTTCTTAATCTACTTTATAATCATTATGATTGATTTTAAGGAATAAATAATATAGAAAAAAATTATTAAATTAGCCTTATTATATTTTATTGATTAGATTCCATTAAGTAATGTAAAGAACTAACTATTAGTTTATTTTACTCTTAAAAAAGTATATGCAACTATATAGTAAAGAAAATAATAAATATTCTTTTGGCATAAGAATTATTTCTAAATTATTTCAAGTATTTTCAAACTCTAATAATGTGGCCATGCTACAACATACTGCACGTTATTACCCACAAAACAGTTTTTTGCTTAAAAATAGTATTTTTTCAATTATGACAATTGATTAATGAGCTTTTATGATAATTTTCACAAGTATATTGACTTTAAAGCTGGAAAGCAATATCTTTATTTAGTTACTTTATACATTTGTTATATAACCGTTGTTTGATAAATATCTCAAAATTGATCTTATTAATTTGATGTTGACATTTCGATATTAAATAGATTAAGGTTGTTGTCTCAATATTTTATTAGTTCTTTACTATTCTAAAACTTGCTTATTTAACTATTAAGAATTATATTCTACTTACACTATAGCACTTTTTTAACAATTATTAATGAATATTAAAGAAAAGTTTAATTTTGTTTAGATGGATAATGAACTTATTATAACTCCATACAGAAATGAATCATGTAGAATCCAAATCAATACAGCTTTAATTGTAATAAACAATTATCTCAAAAACTCAGCCCTTCTAGTACAATCATACAAACGACATAACTATTCAAATGTTAAGTTGATACATATTCCATTTCCATTTAATATCAATAAAACAACTGACGATGTTGACAGTTATTTATTCAAACTTTTAAATGATATGACAAAAAAATTTAATCTTAATTTATCGTTTGGCTATGTTACAATGATTTTTTATGATTGTAATAATGAAAATATAAATAATACTCAAAATACTAGCAGCTTTACTGATCAAGCAAGTTTTGTTGATAGCTCACAAAATGACTATCAAGGTATTATCTATATTATTATTTGTTTAGTAGCTTTCATGTGTTTGCCTGCTAGATAAAGCTGCTAATGTAGACATGATGATGTCAGGTATGGTGGTAACAGATGTAAATGAACTTACTTCTTGGAATGGTAAATGGATACCTTTTGATATATGCTATGGTATACCTATATTTGACACAAAAATGAATCAGTCTATATGTGAAAAGGTAATATTTTTATA
Organism: Kudoa iwatai; assembly: GCA_001407235.2. Classification (NCBI taxonomy): domain Eukaryota; kingdom Metazoa; phylum Cnidaria; class Myxozoa; order Multivalvulida; family Kudoidae; genus Kudoa; species Kudoa iwatai. Next base: position 48,509 of record JRUX01001343.1, read on the forward strand.
CTTTTATGTGTTAAAAGCAATATGTGATGAATGTACATTATATATCATTAATTAAAAATACAATTATAAGCTTTTTTTTATTCATTAAGATATTTTAATAATGTATAGTATATAAATTTAATAAGAACAATTGGTTATTTTTTAAATTAAAAATTTTAAAGATGATGATATTATTTCTTTATATAATATTTTAATGGTAATTATTGGTCATTTAAATATGTATGCAATTATTTCAATGTATATCATAAGATTTTAAAATATCTCTCATTCTACAGCATCTAGCTGATAAATACACACAGGCCTATTGCGACTACGTCCAAAATAATAATAATCTTCATTTTACATAAAAAAAATATAGCAAGTTTTAAGTTATTAACCAGTATATAAACGTATCATTTATAATATAGAGTTTTTGTACACTTTGGAGCTGTTAACAGGTTAAAAATTTAAATAAAATAATGCAACACTACTCGACAGATTATATTTTGAAAATATCTATATATTAATAGTAATATGTATCATTTTAAGCCTAAATTATCTTACATAACCCAGGTGTGTCAATTTTTTTACACATTCTATAGTTGTTTTCAATCCAATCAATACATTTAATATGACAGAGCTCTTTTCAATTAAAGAATTTCAACATAAGAAATTGAAAATCTAACAAAAACTTTAATAAATATTAAATTGAGATTATTACAGCTTTATTAGTATATAAATTGCATAAAGCAAGAACATCTAGTTTCACTTTGAAATTATTATATATGACAACCTAATTTTATGTTTTAAGCATTCTTTTATTTATAATTTTAACAAAGAACAGAATTAAAGAAACTTGGTTTATAATTGAGTGTATATTGTTAGAGTAGTATGTAATCATTTTATTAAGAATCATAATGATATAAAATAGTATGTGCATTGAATATTATGTAAAAAAACTAAATTTCCCCCATTTTATTGATATCAACCAAGCTATTTCTTGTAACATTTTATTTTAGCATTAACCAAATTAAGCTACTCTTAAATATTAAATATTCTCATAAAAGTAGATAGAAAATCAAGCTTCTTTACCTAAATGGTGACACGTGATATTCATATCATTGTTGATGGTTGCATAATTCTATTCATATCTAGATTTTATAAAATATAGAGTTAAGAGTAATAAGGACTGTGATACGTTTAAAATTTACTATATCCATAATATATCATTAATGAATGGTGTGAGTCAATGATCATTAGAACTGATTACTTCGCTACCATGTGATAGCAATCACCTTTGATATCATTACTCAAGTATTTTAATATTTTTAGTAATATCCCACATATAGTAGTAGTAGCATACTAGTGTATTCCTATTGTTTAATTATTTATTATAACACGGACATCAATAGAATGCCACCCTTGATGCTTGCGCACTTACCGTAAATTTTTAAAACCATCTAGTAGCTAAAGTTTCGAATTTTTATATTAAGGTCTCAAACGTATATACATATTTTTACTAATGTAAACTATCTTATATCTTAATTTTATTTCATGCTATAAGACGTGAATAATAATTAAAGGGTATCGTTACATTATATTTCATATTATGTATCGTGACACACGATGTATAACGACGATACAAATAACGATGTGCAAGTTATCCTCTTATTGATACACAGTTGTGATGTTACTTTCTATATCGATTCATTGGGTTTCTCCATGGTTACTTGAAGCAACGATGAGTGTTGATTATTTAGTTATAAACTGTTTTTTTGAATAGGTTTAACTTACTTTGAATGGTAACAAGTGCTAACTCGCCACGTATTACAACAAAATTGTAATAGTATTATAAACTAGAGCAATAATGAGCTTAAAGTATATTTGCACTATATTTTATTATATATTATTTTGAAATGATGCCTTTCAATCATTCCTATTAAATCGTAATAATTTATTATAATGAAAATTTTAAAAATATAATTTTAGATCTCTATATATATACTTACCTTTAATCAACTATTACTAATGTATATTTGATTAATAGCTTTAGTTTTAAAAGTGATTGTACAAATTTAATGTATGAATTAGCACAAAGCAATGTATCTCTATGTAATTAATTTAGTTATCATTATTAATTAATATATCCATACAAATTCGACAATTGAAATAATAATCTAGAATTGTCATGTTTAAAAGAAGATTAATCATCTAATCTTTTTTAAATTAGTCAATGTATGATTTAATTATTATTTCTAAAAATGAATGTTCTTTCTTAACAATGTTACCATTTTCCAGATTAAAGTTACTATCAGTAAACAATAATATTTTAAATTATGACTGATAAATATATGTATAAATTTAAAAAAAAAAGAATGATTTTTTATTTAAACGTTCTCATTAAAATTAATTAAAATTTTGTGAAATTGACAATTATATAACCATGACAACAATTTTATAGATTAAAGAAAACAATACGTTTAAAAGAGAAAAGTAATTATCATGCAATTTATTCTTTAATGATAATAGACTAATCATTAAATTATTATAATCTTATATAGTTTAGAAGAATATAGTGAATGTATTCGAGCGCATTCAGTTGAATTTATGAATTATATGAAGAAAAATCAAGTAATTTATGATTAATTTTTTATGTAAACTAAAAAAAAATACATTAATTATGAAAATGAAAATTAATTTAATTAGAAGATTATATAATTACCTGTGAGAGTTACAGATTAATATAATTATTACAACATTAAATATTATAAAAAAAATAAAATGATATAGGCAATAAGAGGTAAATCACCTAAAGATGGCAATTTTAAAAAATTTGAAACAGAAACACTACCTACTTTTCCAATTTTATTCGATGGACAATACACAATTCAGTGGAAAGATCCATTGATTGATAATCATATTCAAGATTATCAACATCACTAATTTGAACATTTTCCTTTTTTAAATTTTTCATTTGATTTTATTATTAGAATTTAATCATTTTGTGAAAAATTTTTTTTTTGATTATATCTATAAATGGGTGTAGTGTATAGTTTATTAATTTAATTTTATTAATTTGGTATATAATTAATGCAATTTTATTGAATACTTTGTCGGAATGAAAACTTTTATGCCTGGAAATGAATGGTATACATTAAACAATAATAGTATTTAGAGCTTAATTATGCTTAATCCTTACGGTCAGGTGTACCGGATAATCTCATTTAAAAAAGTTTGTGCATTCTATTTGAATAGAGTGGTTGTATGTTAATAGTGTAAATCCAAATATACTTATTGGACTAAGTTTATTATTGTTATTGTTAGGAATTTGATTGGATATTATCTCATTTGTCACAATTGAAACTATACAATATTTTGAATAAATTTTGCCCATTATTTCATACAATGAAAGAGTTGACTGCCAGTAGTAGAGATAATGGCTATTACAAAAGTCATCCAATTGAAAGTCTATATAATGGAGTCATTAATACAGATGATAAAATCACAATCAATATTCCACAATTTACAGTAAATATACCGTTAGAAACAACAGAAACATTAACATTAAGTACTGCTAATGTTAGCGAGTTTCTAAATAATGGTGGTATATATTACATCATTATATATTAGTTAATTATATGATTTTTGAATAATCATTATTACAAAATATAGAATCAAATCTCCTTAGAATAATGTTAGACAAACGAAAATTATTAATAAGTCAACCACAATCTAAAGAATTACCACGCACAATAGATGAAGAAGATCATGAAGTCGATGATGATGGTGGTGATGATGATGATGATGATACTAGTAGTGTTAATATAATAGCTTCTCATTCAAACATCAATACAGCCAACAGTATAAACAAAATGGCGCCATCTATTTATCAACAAGTACCACCAATTCATAACGTAAATGGTAACTATTATTATCATAATGATAGTGGAAGTATTAAAAGTAAGTGTTAATTCAATAATGTGTATGTTGTGAATACTATTTTTAAAAACTTTAAAAATTTGTTAAAATTGTGTAATCTCTTCCACAGATTATTGACAACATTTAATCACTTTATATTGAGGATATATAATGTTTTCACACGACAATAATTTTTTAATTCAAATATTCCCATGATACACAGCAAATTATTTAACGTTTTATGTGAATACTTTTTTTAAGGTATACCACCGACTGTTAACTTTGCAACAGCTTTTGAAAATCCTCCCTTTCCTGTAGTGACAGTTGATTGTGACATTAAATCCTCCAACTTCAGTAATAAACAATACATAGGTGTGACCCCATCAACAAAAGAATCTTTTCAATCTTCAACTCATACAATGAATAACTGTAATTATTATCAACCTAATGTGGTGGCTTCTAGGCGTGGAAATGTTACAAATATTATAGTGAATGGAAATATTAACCCACAACCTCACAACCTAAAACATTCTTCCAAACATACTACACATAAGCAAAATGAATTACACACACACTCATTCAGCAGGCCAACTGTTATTATTCCATCTATGGCTGATGATAATTGTCTATTAGACAGCACTACTACCAATGAGAATACCATTTATCATAATAAAAATAGGGTTAGCCAATCACCACCATCTACTAACAACAGTAATAACATGTCTGATAATAATGAATCAAGCAACGATAACAACGAAAATTTTGTGGATCAAGTAGCTCGCATATACATTACTGATAAACCTACACCGCGTGACCCCACTAAAACGTATTTTTTATGATAATTTTTCTTATTATTGCATTCATTTCTATTAAATATTAAGAAAACCATGCAATTGTCAAAAAACCGGTTGTCTAAAATTGTATGCCTTTTATATATTTAACCATTAATCTATTTCTTATATAATTTTGTTGATAAGATATTGTGAATGCTTTGCTAGAGGAGATAGCTGCTTAAATTGTAGTTGTAAATGCTGTCTAAATACACCAAATGACCTAGAACACTGGCTAAAAGCATCCAATGTAATTCTTACTTTTTTGATAGTTTATCAAATAGTTAGATTCTACTTTATTTTTATTAATTATAGCTTGTAAAAAGTAGAAGAAAAACACTTCTTACAATGTCACCAAAAAATAGTGTATCTTACCTACTATATTAACTATTTATTCAATATTAAAAATTCATCACGCCAATTTTTTTTGCTTTAGTATGGAAACAAGATTAGGAGAGGATGTAATTGTAGAAGATCACTATGTTTAAAAAAATATTGTGAATGTTTCGATGTATGTATTTGTAAACACACACATTCACCTATATAGATATATTACTTATTTATAAATAGAAAAAGGTACCATGTACCAAATACTGTCGGTGCACAGACTGTTGTAATGGTGCAGATAGTCAGCATACACGGAAAAGTCACAAAACCAACAATAAAAATAGTCGTATTCAACACACTACTGCCATTTCTAATACCACCCATAATGTAACTTCAGGTGGTACTTCATATACTGATCAATATAAAAGTAATCAATCGTTTACTGATATAAATTCTTCGGATTCTGGTAAAATGATATTTTATTTATTCAATTTTACAATTATCTTATAAGAAATTTCAAAGTATAAACGCCAGAAATTACCTAAACAATCTTTGAAATCTAAATCTGATTCTGTGTCACCATTAAATCAGCCCTACAATTACCAAGGCTATAATACTCAATGTAAATATAATATTCGTGATCATAACCAGTATATTTTCCGCTCGAAACTTCACGTAAGCCAATCATTTAATGATCTTACTGGTACATCCAGCCATGCTAGTTTTATTCCACACTATACTAAATCAAGTAATTCTTGCAGCTTCTGTGTATTTTTTTGTCAATCAAAGTAGGTTCTACACCAAATCTCAATGTATATTCTTCTAATATAAATCATGATATATCTTCTACCGTTACTAACAATACTAGCTCGACCTCAGATGTTATCAACAATAAGCAAGTATTTATTTTCTTTTTTTAAAATATTTTCATACCAATTTTCAAACTGTTAGATGCTAAATAAATACCTCAGCCTTATTGCGAAAAATCCTAACGTTAACGAATAAATCACATAATTGCTACCATTAAGCTTTATGTATTATATTTCATTGTGAATATTAGGAGTAGTAATTTAGATAGAAAACTATTTTAATATTTATAAAAATAATTTAAACAACAATATAAATATAGAAACTATTTTAATGCTTTATATAGTTGTTTTTTTTAAATAATTAACTTAGCTATAGAGTCATCTATACTCTTAGATGCAATGTTACACCACAAAGTATGGCTAAATAGTTATGTAAGCCTTATGGCTCTAATATATTTAAATTGAACAAACCTTTTAATATTTTTGATTCTAATACTGTAAACAATTATAATTACGTAACGTATAATTAACACTATGAGCAGTCTAACCCAGCTATATCCAGTAATGTTTCTAAGTATTAATTGTGTGGCCTGCACCATATCATTGGTGAGTTTTGTTACAGTATGTATATTAGACCATCATCATTTTGATAGCTCTTGAATAGACAAAGTTTTATTTCATTTATATGTATTTAAAAATTAGCTTAATTCTTTATCACCAGTTCACAATGCAACCCACAATTTTTTAAGAAAATAACCAAATGTATTGAATTCTTTGATTGCTAGTCGATTCAATTTCATGATTGTCAGCTTAAATTTATTTTAAAAAGTGAAATAATAATGAGATAGGATTTAGGCACATTCATCTCTTTATAATCATACAAGAACATTAATAGGTGATGGTACAATGTTTATGTTTGGCTGATTGATCAGCAATGTTAAGAAATGCTACTTTTGTAGTAAGGGGATAACATTTAGTAAAAATTATTGAGTACAAAAAATCATCATAGTACAAATAAAATTATGTAGTGCAGCCTTGTTTAGAATAATTTATGAATAGGTTCTTTATAGCCTGAATACAGGGGTCGACATTTATTCCACATCTAGTGCCGATTAACTAAACAATAATATTAAAATATACTCCAAAGTATACGTAACCCATTAATATTTACATCATATGGGCGTTTTCCAAACTTATTTTTTGAATTTACATTTATTTCAGGTTGTTTTAAAAAAATTTCCACCACCTTCATAGAACCATATTTACAAGCTATATGTAGTGGAGTTTCAAACATCTAAAATATATAACAGCCACATATTAACAAAATTTCATCATTTACAGTTTTATCTGGGGTGTTTAGGTAGCAATCTATAGTGTATCCAGCATACTTTTTGTAGTTATTATTTTTAAGAATATCTTCAAGTGTATCATTATCAGTATTTGGTACTAAATGACATGCTTGGCACCACATATCATTCCTAAGCAGGTATAAAAATAATTCAATAAGTTGGTGTTGATTCTTTTCTGCTGCTATATGAAATGCATTTCTTCTTGTACCTTCATGTAGTATGACAGGATTATCGGTGCTAGATATAAGATAGCGAGGATTTTCTAAACAATGAAGTAAAACCTATTTTTTAAAAATAGTTAACTAGAAATATATAGAGTATTTTTATTTTTTTTTACTTAATATCTTGAAAAAAATAATGAAAATCAATTTAAATAGTTTAAATTTTGTATTAATTACATTTTTTTTATCCCCCCTTTCAATATACTTTCTAAATTTTATAATAAAACTAGTTGAGATTGATTTCCATGGTTTAAATGTAGGCAATTGGCCTAAATCAGGTATAGAATCATTTATTGAATGTTTTGAATCATTCAGTAAATGGTGATTATCATTAGAATCTGATAAGATAGACATTTGAAATGATTTAACATACGTTTCAGCTTCAAGGTAATTGCAAAAGGTTTTAAAACGTAAGTTTGGATCACTCTTACCAAGTGTCGCTATCTCCTTCAATGAGTGTGCAATTACAAAATTTTGGGGGGATTGAACAGCATAATATTTAGTTGTTGAACTAGATAGTTTAGATTGATTTGGTGTTGAATGAAGTTTCAGTTCTGATAAATCACATGACAAATTGTTTAAATCATTATCATTTGCAATGTCTCCTATGCTGGGTGTAGGTAGGCATGAATTGTATATTTCAGTAGAAAGATTTAATACAGGATTGTTATTTTTATCAAGTAGAGTGTCCTTAATCAATATTTTCTTGATACGATTCAATATTATTCGCCTAGTTTGTGGTGTTATTGGGCAACATTTAATACCAAGTTCATGTGCTTTTTCATAGAGCTGCTTGTCACTCATTTTTTCAATGTCATCATCCATCATGTAATCTACAGTTAAATATCCAAATCAATGTTATAAGAAAAGAGTTAACCAAGTGTATAAAAAAACTACAGAATACTTTTTTAAAAAAATCAGTTAATAAAAATAATCTTTAATATTATATTTTTTTTAAACATAGAGCTGAAGTGAAATTCCACAGAGAAAATAAAGCCGCCAGTAAGCCCCGTTTACTCTAGTACCGTATTTCTTCGTGCATAATCGTCTATCCTGTTCGAGATGCTGATTTTACAATTATTTAATTTGGTTATGCTACATTCTATATGTATTCGCAGAAAAACTTTATTAATTGTTCCAGTTTATGATACATTAGATATTTTTAACCATTTTTAATTACATTTACAATATGTTAATTTTCTTTGGATTCATATTGATGTGTATCAAAATTATTAAAAGTTATTGTAATTACTTTTTAAACATTTTTAAAATAATTAAAGTCAAAAATATTTTTATAAGCTATTGTATCCTTTCTGTAGTGTCATGAATTTCAACTAATAACAGGATGCCACAAGCATTTGTTATAGGTTTCTACTGTATTAACAAATCACACTATGAGTAACTCAAGTGTTGTTTTTGTCTTGTTTCAGATTAATTTAATTAGAAAAGAACGCTATATTATTAGATATTAACAGTTTTTTTATATACTTTAATATTAGCACTATTAAACACTGGTGTGATATGATGTATGTTTTTAAACGTAGAATATTGCCATTTACAAAACAGCTTTGCAAAATTAAAACAATACTGCGAAATAATTTAAAAAATAAACCATATTACATGTCTTAGTTGCAATCTTAGCTAGATAATTCACACTCCATTATCTGTGTGCTAATATGTAATAACACATCCTTAATAATGTGTTGCTAATTAAATATTATGTGAATAATTTTATCATAAAGATCATTATTATAAAATGAAGTGGTAGTAACTTTTAAATAATAGAAACTACATGTGAATGTTTACAGTGATCTTTTTGTGGTTTAAATATAATAAATATTATGAGTAAATTTTTGCATATTTTTCCTTGGTTTCTTACTTTTATTTATTTATGTATTTTTATGTTTAGAGCATAAATCCTTTTATAACATTTGTAGGTTCCAACAATGCTGCAAATACAATTTACTTAGAATATGCTCGCGCACGTAAATGCGTGCGTGTTAATTGAATTGAATGGTGGGAGTATTTATTTGTATCATTTGTAAACTACATTAATTTTGTTTGAATGATTAATTACAAACATTAATAAGTAATAAAGATCCATATTTTTAAAATGTCATCAATAAATTTTGGATACAAAATGATATTTTCTTTCATTCATCCATTTTTATGATATGCTTAAAGATTTGTAAATAACATGTTTTACCTCGTTGTTTTAAATTTCTATAATTGCTAAACATGTTGATACTTTATTTTTTATATCTAATGATTAGCATTACAGTATATAATATATGTTTTTAGCTTTTCTCATGCTGTTTAAAGTCACATTAAATAATCAATAATTATGATTATTAAGAGTTTTTTTTCATTTCCATTCAAAAAACTACATTTAAATTAAGATAAATTTATACTCACTTTGTTGTCAATTATTATGCTTCTAACTTTAGTATCATCAACACAATTAGATACTTTTCTTATCATAAAAATATCAGGAAATATGAATAGAAGGAATAGCATAAATCGTATATAATTGTTGTTTTTTATAATTTATTTTTAAAAAGTTTATGAATAGAGCTTTAGAAATCATGTATTGAAGGTGTATCATTGTAATTTATGTTTCAGTTTACTCATATTTTAAAATTGTTTAAAATTTATCAATAATAAAACTTTAATTTTATTGTATAAAAAACGTATTTTAGATATCTTGATATGTAATAGGAAACAATAAAGAAATGTTAGTTAGATATATTTTGACGCATGCGGGAATTGTGTAACATTTAATACAATACTACAGTTTAGTTGAATTGTGATGGGCTCAGTTGATTCAGTAACGGTAGTATGTCCCATAAATATAGCCCTTATTAAATATTGTATTAGATTTATATAATTTTTTTGAGGCATATACTAATTCAAGTTACAATTAAATAGGGGGTAAGAAAGATATCAACCTAAACCTACCTCTCAATTCATCAATAAGCATAACATTAGACACAGAATATGTATAAATATGCTGTTATAAATATATTAATGAATTTTTTTCAATATTAATATATTAGTGTTATACAAAAACTACTGTAGAACGATTAGAAACATTGAATGGAGAAAAAACTACTTTTACATTAAATGGAAAGTATTACTAGTGATATCTCATTAAGTTTTTTTGTTATTTTAAATAAAGAGATGTTGAAATTAAGGAAGGTTCTAGAATTGATAAAATCTTAAGATATGGTATATATTCAAATGTTTTGAGATCAATATATTTGAACTAATATTAATATTAGTTTCTAAATATGAAATCAAGTGTTATCGTATATGTTCTGTAAATAGCTTTCCTACAGCTGCTGGTATGGCATCATCAGCTTCAGGATATGCTGCATTAGGTAAATACACACCGTATGAATATTATTACATATTTTTTTCTTACAATATTTTTATGTGTGAAAACTAGCTTTATGTTTTGGAAAATTATGCAATATGAAACCTAATGATGTTGCTGTATTGGCAAGGTATAATTTTATAATATAATTAGTCTATAAAATTAATTGTTTATGAAAAGATTAGGGTCAGGTAGTGCTTGTAGGAGTTTATTTGGAGGATTTGTCGAATGGGTTGAAGGATCATCACCGATAGGAGTTGATAGTTTACCAATTCAGGTATCATTTGTTAAATAGGCTCTCTATTACTTTAAAGTGTTTATTATGTAGCTTTATGACAAAAACTATTGGGATGACATTTGTATCATATCCTTGATTGTAATTATTATATACTTTGATATATATAATTAACTAAATCAATATACATGATAAAATTGAGTAATTCTATGATGTATTAACAGCATCATATGTTTTTTTAGTTTTTATATCGATTCTATTAAAAAAATGATTATTTAGATTTTATAATTTTTAAATAAAGTTACTTTATAATCATGATATTACAATATTTTTAGTGTTCACACAAAATGAAAGAATATTCAAGTACAACTGCTATGATAGCTAGTGGAGAAAGCAGTGATTTCTTAAAAGTACCATTATGACAATTATTGTTGTATTCAATATCATATTTATTTAGTATAGAGTAACTTATCAAGTTAATGAACGAATTAGTGCATTAAAATTGGCACTTGAACGTAAATCATTTCAACAACTTGGAAAAATTATAATGAAAGTATTATTTTTACAATCTATACTAACACCTTTTTTATTTTAAAAAATATTAAAATCTAATATGAACTTGTTTTATATGTCTAATAAAGGAAAGTAATTCATTTCATGCAATATGCCAAGATACCTACCCTCCAATTACTCCTCCATATTTGAATGAGTTCTCCTATAGTGTTATACGATTGATATCGTGGTGGAATACTAAATGCGATTCTATCCAAGTTTTTTTTTATTATTTTAAAATAAAAAATAGGTAATTATTGATCTATTTTGATTTTAGGCAGCTTATACATTTGATGCTGGTCCTAACGCTTTTCTAATTCTACCTAAAAATAATGTTAATATATTTTTTAATCTACTTATAACACATATCTTACTTCCATCACACCATATTGATATGATCAATTATAATTATAATGTAACTATTGATTCAACTAAACTTAACATTGAAATTGACAATTTTGATAAAGTATGTTTCAATAATATACACAACTATTCTAACTAATTTTTTGTATAATTTAGGATCTATTTACTTACATACAAAATGGATTTAAACAATTAAAAACTGTTATTTTTTATAAAGTCAATTTTATTAAAATTATTTTAACATTTAATCCTAACAACAAGTTTTTATTATCTTATATAATCACCTCATAACACCTTTTACCACCATATTTAAAATAATTATCATTTTCATATTATATTTACTAAAATTAAACTGACATAATTTAAATTTTTATTGTTGTAATATGGATAAAATATATATTTTTTCATATTTAAATGACTAACTATGACAATATTTAGATTGGTGATGGACCATATTTCTGTTAGAAACTAAAAGAAACATAATATCTATTGTTTTATTATATATTTTACATATCAAAATATCAATATTATATTTTTTTGCCACGTCACTACTTATATTTTATATATTTAATGTATTTTAATTGTGCTATAAATGCCATTATCCAAGCTTATTTATCACTTACGTTACCATTGACACCAATGTTATTAAATCTTCCTCTTAATTATCTACTGGCAAAATTTAATCCCTTTAAAGTCCCACCATTTATAGATGCTAAATAAACTTTCATAGTGACAGTAACAATGTGTCCCATTTTTTTATCAGTATAGGTACTAAATAAGCTTATGGTAATAGTATTATATTTATTAATGTAGGAAATTAATTGCTAATATAATTTTTAACTATTTTATGTAGAAATCATGTAAATGATTAATTAATGATATGTTAAAATTAGAATTTTTTAAATAATTTTTTTTATCAAATCACTACATGATCTATAAATAATAAAGCTAATATATTTCTAAAATATATAGATAATTTAAATTATTGATTCATTTACTATGTATAACTATGGATCCATATAGTTTGTAATGATACCACAATATTACGTCATAACGGTAATACCTACAATAACACTACGCAAAAACAATTTTATGGTGTTAACAGTATTAAATTTGAGCTTATTAACACGATAACAATAGCGGTCTACAAATAACATTTCCAATAGGATCAACATATTGTAGTAATTAATATCCAAGTATATTAAAGATTTTGGCCTATATTAGTGATTGGTATATTTTTTATTAATAAAATGAATTCTATTAAAATTCATCAATCTAGTGCCAACATATTTGATCACTAACAAAATAAACAACTACCATTCTTATTGAGATTAAAATTCACATACTACAATCAAGAGTGGCATTATATTCAAAGTTTCTTGTGTTTCAACAGCTAAAATCAATCTATTATTAGTAACAAATATAAACCATTGAAAGAATTATAATGGAACAACAAAATAAGTTAAAACTAAATTCACATTTGGGTGATAGTCTAAATGATGAAACACAACCTAATGAAAACCAATCTACAAACAATCAACATCCAAGCACTATATACAATCCATATAATCAAACAACTACAAGCACAACAGACAATTGTTCAAATTCACAAATAAATGAACCATTTGATGATAATAGTTGCTTATTGGTTCAATCGTTTCATGCAGATCATCGTAATAGTGAACATTCTTATAATACATTGTCAATTTCTAGTGTAACTGATATTGATGATCTATCACAGATTGGTGCTGGTATTGATTCTGATATAAAGTTTTCATATATTAAAGCAATAGCTGAAGCTATTATCGAAACTCCTACTAAAGAAATCCTATTAAATGATCTTTACAGTAAAATTATTACCAAATATCCCGAACTTAAAAATAAACGTGTTGATTGGCAAAATGGTATAAGGCACAATCTTTCCTTGAACGAATGTTTTGTTAAGTTAGATAGAAATCCCAATGGAAAAGGTCATTATTGGGGTATACGTCCTTGTAACATGGATTTTTTTTTAAAAAATGACTTTCGACGTCGATGGAATCAAACTAGATCTCGTAATAAACGATTTAAACATGTTAGAAATGCTAGCAGTACCCAACAACAACATTCAAATATTTTACAGACACATCAACATCCTGATTTACAAGGATGTATGCCACCAATTCCAGGACATAATGCTGCATATTATCATTATTTGCACCATTATACTCAACCACCTCCCTTCTCACCATTACTACCACCTCCTCCACCATACCATTATCCATCACATTCTACTGTATATATTGATGATGCATACGATCATAACTTTACACATTCACATATTCCACCGCTGTATGGCTATCACAGACCCTATTACCATCTCTCACCATATATGGTGGCACCATCTTTAAGGCGTTACAATAACTATCACAATAGGTTTCGTAAGTACTCTGTGACAGATGATAACAGTCCAGGTGATTTTCAATACAGTCATAGCTGTTCAACTATTGATCCACCTGATTACACATCTTCAATAGCTGATACACGAGTCCCTACTGTTTCCCCTAGCTTACCACACAATAGCCGCCATAAGTCAACCTTTAATACAGCACCAGGCAATCTTAATTTATTTCATTGTGTAAAAATTTTTTTTATAAATTATTCTAGTCTTTCATAAAAAAAGCTACAGCTATACTCCTGTTAAACATGATGTAGATAATGATATGCAGCATCCTGAGGAAAATTCTTCAAAGTTTGACTTGAACTTTATTTTAAATAGATGATAAGACAGTCTCATTTATTGGCCATAAGCAATATTTTAAATACTATTACTTAAAATTATTCAATTATTCTATTTCAATAAAGCATATTTTACTTGAATTTAATTTTGTTGTTTTTTTTTACCTCATTAATCTAGATAATTCCTATAATGGTTTTTAAATAACGGTTCTATTTAGAGTTATGTGACTGTTATAATGTAAATTTTTTTGCTATTTATCGACTTACTACTAATTGCTAATATTTATAACATGTATCTACAGAAACGCTATTAATTTAATAATAGTTCTTTTTCATTAGTATTAAAAATAAAGTATAAATGTTTTTCTCTCTTATAATATGAGATACATACACACAAACTTATTTAAATATTAGTATTTTATTTGTAACTAATGTGGTGGCGTTATTCTATCCCCCGCAACCCCAGCACAATTCCAAAATCAATAAATAATAACCCAATGAAATAATCTATTTTTAATTGTATTGAATATTACCTTTAAAGTATATAATAACCTTAATCTGTGATTTAAAAAGTAAGACACATCATATATGGGTAAAAAAATTGTTATATGATATTTATAATAAAAAATAGAAAATATTTTATACAAGCATTTTTAATAAAAAGTTTATAGAAAATATTGCAATTTCATGTAAAAACTTTTTATTATAAATATAGCGGTTATCTGATGAGAGATGGATTAGGATTTGGAATACGAAGAACATCTTTACAAAATGTTTCAACGCTTGTATAATCACCAATCATACGAATAACTTTTCTTTTTTGCTCATTTCTGAAGCGATTATTGATGGCATACTTACTGCGCCTAAGCACAATATGTGGCCATTCTGAATCTATTTCACAATCTTCTGTATTATTGTAATAGTGTGGTTCAATAAATGTAAGGAATTTTACTGGAAGTGAGCTAGTTTCATTGTTAAGTTTGGCATAAGTGTCATAGTTTCCTTTTTTTTGTGACATAATTACTGTTTGTCTTACAGGATTGTATACTTCAGGGTAGATATCAACGGATGAAAAATGTATTAGAATAATTCTTACTCTTAGAATTGTGGAAGCTGCAAGTAGAACAAAGCGTGAGCCATAAGTAGTAGGATCACGAATACGACTACAATATGTTTCATAATCAGGAAAAAGAGGATCCTCATCGATAATTGTTTTGTAAACATCTGGATATTTTTCAATTTCATCAGCAATTGCAGTTCTCATATTATCATCAGTACGAAGAACCACACTTCCTAGTGAATCCCGTATGGCTTCAAGGCATTGAAACAGATGATCAGCTCCCATATCATTTGGAACTTGTATGAAACCTAATAAATCACACAACGGATTTATGTAATAAACATTATCTTGTAGCAGTTTTAAAGTTTCTTGTTGGGTTTTAGTTGTTGATTCAGTTTTATTATCACCAGATAATTTCTTGACACCATCATAACCATCAACAGCTTTCGCACGTCTTGATCCCATAGGTACATTTCTGAATTGTTTACAATAGGTTCGTATACAGCTACGTATAGAATTATACATTAGATTACCATCATGTGAATTTCTTTTAAGAAGTTCAATCCAAAATAGAAGATCATTGTAACTTGGAAGACCACTTAAATAATTTTCAGCTTCACCAAATATGCGATCATCATCATCTTCAGGTGAAACCTCAATATTGTCTTGGCTATCAGTATCACGAACATTGGACTTTTTCATTTTATTTCTAGAAGAAGCTGTTTTTGATGAACTTTTTTTAGATCTCTTAATACCAGGACAGCAAAATGTTAGCTGATCTTTATATATCCATGCCATAGCAATAGCACTAAGTATAATCATAAAAATTCGAACCAATGCATCAAAGTGTATCGTAAACAGAATAAAAAAGCCACTGTTAAGATGACAAATGGTGGGTAAATTTCCAGGAACACCATAAGGGTATGTTCTCTTAATGGGAGGATCATCTGTAAGATGACATTGAAATGACAAATCATATCTGGCCCATGATGCCATAGTGCCAAACGTAAAAAATAACGACAAAACACAAAATACCATTACCAAACAATGTTTAAGAATATAGGAACGGCGTAAGTATGGTTTATCCGTTAATAGATATTGTAAACGATTAAGCAAACGGTCAATTGTTTTTGAATTTGCTTCATCATATACAAATTCTTTGGTTATTTGAAATGGTTTATTTGGATCACGATAGTTGATGGGTGTTGTACTAAAAATACCATTCAATATATCGGAAAACCCTTCCATCTTTGAAAGTATAGCCGGTATTTTTAACCAAGTTAAATGAATAGTACTAATTATCATCCAGGTAAAAAACATTATATAGGGGTAGAATATTAAGGCCCATGCATTTGATTCACGACAACAACGAGAATTAATGTATCTAAATAATAATGTTTTAGCATAGTATATCCTATATTATTAACATCATATAAAATAGGAATTTTGCATATATTCATTTTAATATATAAGTGAATAAATATATGTCCAGTATTATTTATATTACCTGCTTTCACTATAGCCATATGATTTACCATCTACTGGATGTGTACAAATCAACATACCAGTTTCATAGGTAGCAATACGTGAAAATATCAATAGAATAATTATTCCCGCTGCTGTAACCATATAGTCTAGTAGTACATCCCACCATGCTTTGAAGTTAGTATAATTTAAAACCAATCTATCAGAATCACTTCCGTCTGCTCCCATATTTTTACATACGATCAAATAAATATCAACAACCTACGAAAAACCGTTCAAAATTAATCGGGAAGACTCGACTGATGATCATCTGTGGGTTTTTTTGCTTATTAGTGATGTCTGTTTAGTAATGTTGAACGGCTATGTTTGATAAAAAAAATACAAATTTTTATTTATTATAATCCAGATGATATACTATCAATATTTAAATGTTTTTAAAGATGTTAGCACAATATATCATATTTTATTAAACTCTACAATACCGTAGTGATATATATGTATACATTACCTAGTTTAGTTTTTTTTTACCAAGACATTTGTCTATAAATAAAAATTTGAAACTACTATAGTAGCTTTGAGAAACATTTAACTTAATGGGTGACATGCGTCATATTTCATGAAGTGGATGTCACACATTCAATTTAGAAAGAAATGTATGAAATGTTTTTCATACGCATAACACCATTTCGTATTGATATTCGTTTAATTAAATATCTATATTTTAAAAAATTGTACAATACAAAACCACTAATCTATGCATAAATAATATTTTCTCTAGAATTTATACATCATAAGATGATCATAGTACTACTCATATGAATGTCATACAATATAAAATATTAAATAAAGCGTTCAATGAAAAAATTTTTACCATTTGAAATGGCAGCATTAGAATATTACACTCATGCAAAGGAATGTCTGTATAAAAGTTAGGTGATGTTCGTAAAATCTATAGGTTCATTTTTACAACGATACTTAAAGATTATATAGATCTAAATATTAAAAATCATATTTTTATACAAAAACAAGTCATAATTAATGGAAATAATGTACCCTTTAGATTTATATATACATAAATGGTTATAAAACAAGGAAATATCTGTATTAGGATACATATAAAATCCTAATCATATTAAATTATATTAAAATGTAATATCAGTATGATTGAGTAAAAATAATTACCAAGTTTATTTTTCTTGGTAATAATAAATTAATGTATAAAAATTTGTATAACTAAATAAATATATGACTAAAAATTTAGATCTTCATTTATATGTTAGTTTTATTTCTATTATAAACTTTTATCATGTTTTAGGATATAACAATAGTTCTTATGATTTATATATTTTGTAAGTACCCAAACTTTGTAAAACAATATCCTCATGTGTGTATACATTCGACGCATGCGTACTAATGTAAATGGATTAAAATTATCGATTTGCTATGTCAAGTATAAGAACACAAATTTCTGTTTTGTTTACTTAATGAAACAATTTTTTATGCTATCATAGTGATTATAATAATCATGTAAGCAAGTTAATACTATTAAAAAGTTAATTTTGTTTCTAGATACAAAAAAAACAGTATTTTTTTAAATTTTTTTACCAACTTATACACTAAAAAACTTTAATATTATTAATGACGTGGTAATTTTTAGTTTCCTTTGCTGATGCGTATTTTTGGTGCGTACCTAAGTTTGCGCAACAACAAGCTACCATTAAGTGAAGAGATTGGAGTTGACATCTCATAGAATAAAAAGTTTTTCTACCTATATGAAATGTATAAAATTATATAAAATGAATTCATTAAACGATTATTTTAGACGCTAGATTATTTAAATAATTTCAATATTTTTCTATTCTAATAAAAGTCGTTAAGCTTCTATTTTTGTTTATTATTTAACGAAATAAGGTATAATAATTTATCATTAAGTTTTAATATATGATTTTTAAATTATTACATATGACAGGTTTTTTAATTCAACCAAATTTTTAATTTTGTTTCTGATCTAAAACATAATCATCGCTTTGCCTTTTAACAAATAAAGTCATTACTTTTTGATAGAAATGACTTATGTTTTTTCAGTAATTTATTTTATTTCAATCTATATTAATATTTTGTGTATATTATAATAAGATGATTTATTTCTCTTAAGTTTTAGGAATGCTTCTTAGAATTAATAATTAATGTTATCTTAATTGTAGTAAATGACTATTATTACTGTTTTTTTTCAATATAATGCTGAAATCTCGCTAAAAAATTATGAATATATTCAGTATCATTCAAATTTGTTATGTATATGAGCCATAAATGGCTGGTTTATAGTAGTATATCATTTTAAGACATACAATATAACTTAAAACTTTTTATTAGACAAAAATTAAAGAAATTATCAATAAAACTTACAAGTTTATCGGCCTTAAATACAGTCATGGCACTTATATTTTTTTCTTTAAATAACTCATAGTCTTATCTAGTTACCTTAGAAAATGTATTAAAGAATTTAGTAGTAATATGTGATTATATTTTTTGCTTACTATTCTGATAACATATATTACTTCATTTTACATATATCCAATAGCTATTTAAGTAGTGCAATGATTCATTAAATTATACATCAATTTATGGAGTATATTTAAATTAAAAATGAAATTATTTCATTGTATCCTAGACCAAACGATTGATTATAAATCTGCACACATTTCAAACAATCCTTTAAATGATGTATTTAGATTTAATAGATATTGTTTCTTTTTCTTTAAAAATCAATCATTTTATATTAAAAATATATATGTCGATTGTTTATCAGTATAAGAAATTATCTGTTTATCAATATAAATGTTACTTTCGATGATTACTAATACAGTTGTTATTGAGCATTTTTATTTTTAGACTAGGTTTTAAAGGTTTTCAATAAAATGCAATATTTTTATTTCAAGTGTAAAGGTGTTTATAATTTAATTATTAATTTTACTAACTATATTATTCGCAGCCTTTTCATAATAAATGCTCATAATCATGTCAATAGTAAGTAAAATGACTATATATACCAATATACATACTAAATAAACAAATTATACATAAAGTTCAGCCTCATACTATTACTATGTTTATTTATCATATTATTTAATAATATAAAGAAGCATTTTAGTACTAAAAGTCCTTATAAAATGGAATATCTGAGAAACATAAATAAATTTATGTTGCTTATAAGTTAAAAAAATATTATTTATAGTGTATGAGAATATTGATTCAACATATCATCACATAAAACACCTTTTAGATAAATATTATCCTTGTTTCTTTAGTCTAGTCGAAAAGTATATTAGACTTAATATGGCTAAATAATTTATAAGACCTCAATATATCTAGAAATCTCATCGGATTACTGTTGTGTCAACTTACGCAAGATAAAATAAATTATTTTTGATGTTTGTCATTGTATCAACGTATTTAAATAGTACCAAAACAAAATCCATAGATTATATACTATAACTTCAAACATATTCTTCAATCAAACAAGCTTATGTTATATAATATTTAAAATTCATAAATATAAGAAACTCAAATAGGAATCTTACACTTATCTACACCGAAAAAACATTTTACCGCGTATTTCCAACAGCAGCAAAAACTCTTTGAGTATATCGTTCTGTTTGAACGGTTTAGATAAAAAAATTGTAATAACTTGCATAAAATAAACCAAATTGCTATACAGTGTATTCTAATCTTTATTTAGGTAGAAAAACAAATTATCCAAATTCAAAAATAGTCAATCATTAATTTATCTTCAGAAGATAATTAAAATTAAAATGTATCATATTAAATAGAATTTTATATGTGCTACAAAAACATAGTATAGGGACTATATGGGTTATAATTTGTATATACCACATAACATATTCTTAATTATTTTAATTAATAAAAACTATTTTATTTTAAAAATTTTTATTCCAATCTGATGACCATAAGTAATTTATATATAAAAATAAATTTTTTAATTGTTATAAAATACCTTAAATTATCTAAACCATTTGAGTATATTCTATATCAAATACCCAATCATTGATTATTGTCAGTATTTAAAACTTTATCCTTTGCATTGTTTCTCTATTTTTAACTAATTATAGAAAGACAAATTGATTTTGATTAAAAAATTTATTTTTTTTGACATATTCCAGCAGTTAAATATACAAAATATGCGTTATCTTTGTAAAATATAATGCAGTTTTCTATATATAGATATTTACAAATTAACTAGTAAATCAATTTAAAAATCATGTAAATAGAATGAAAAAACCTAAACCTTAATTAAAATAATTTTACAAATACATCTGCTTCAAATATTCAATAAGTGACTGTAGAGTGGTACAATATTGAGCAATTTGTAATAAATAATAAAGTCCTTTAAATAACCTAGAATTATCTAATCAATATAGTTATTTATAAAAATTTCAATTCATATTCAAAAAAAAATCCATACTTTTTAAAGCGTTTTCCATAATTGAATTCATTAGTTTTTAAAATGAATTTTATATCTAGAATAAAATATAATAAAATATTTAGGCTATCCTTTTTAAAGTATATATAATTAAAATTAATTTCAGAGACATCTAAAATTATAAATTTAATACATATATTGTGCTAATACTCCAACTAAAAAGCCATTTCATATAAACAAGTACCGAGTGGTCGTTTTTGTTGATTATCGGCAGGTTTAAAAGGTACCGATTTATACGCGTGTCTCTGGTGTGTCTAGATTTTAATCATAAACTATTTGTAGTT
>JRUX01001344.1:0-19311 GCA_001407235.2 Kudoa iwatai
AAAATTATATAGATAAAAAAATACTATAATCTGTATCTTCTTTTAAAAGTTTCATATTTCATAGATATGAACGCTAAACTACCGGTATCAATAAAAGGAGTTTGATGATGCTAGACATAGCACTTTATACGTTACAAAGATACGTGGGCACAGTATATTAATTCTGTTAAAAACTTTAGTAAGAACTATTGCATTTAATTAATGAAAATATATCAAATATAAACAACAAAGTGTAATATATATTGATATGAAGCTAAGAATATAATGAGTCACAATTTAACAACACTTTCAATTGTGTGGAAAAGTCGTGGCGAATATTTTAAAATATTTTTGATTTTTTTAGGTGGATACGGCATCTTATAAAACTAGGGCTATGTTGACAGAAATTTTTTTAAGCTAACTAATCTAAAATCAAAGATTTTGTAATAACGAAAAACCACATGATAAATTAAGATTTATATTTTTAGCTTAATAATTTAAAAAAATAACGCTGCTGATTTGTTAAAAATAATTATGGTCAGTAAAATCATGCTGATTCTTTAAATACACAAAAATTACCACAAAAAAAACATGCAACCACACAATTTTATTTTATGCTTATTTCAAGATATTAAAAATAATGGTAATAATCGAAAAATTACTGAAAAATTAAATATTTTTAATTAGTTAAAGATAATTGTAGAAAAACTTTGTATTTACTCAGATATGTATAGCATTGAAGATGCTCCAGTAGTAGGTATCGAGTAATTAACATATAAACAATAAAAAAACAAAACAATATTTTTATTTCTAAATTTTATATAGATCTTAGAGGAATTATGTGATAATTTCTTTGTAAACTTTTATAATTTTATCGGTAATTTACAATTTAGTCAAATTTTGGTTGGCATGCGTGATACGATTGGTCACGTTATACGGCGACGGTAAAGCTGCTTAATAAAAATCAAATTTGTGGCATATCTGTGTAGATGGTATCAAGTAGATAACCAGAATTAAAGGTATATGGATAGAAATTTATTTCTAGCTTCTAACAGATAAATATTTCTGTAGTTTTTGTGCTATCAATCTTAATTCAAATAGGAACACTGTGACAATAATAGGGATCTATAGCACGCTACTGCATGGCTTGAAATTAGGGTGTACCATGATAGAATAAAAGAATTGGAGCATTTTTTAACATTAAAGTAGAAAATTGCATCGAATATATGTATTCCTTAGGGATGATACCACCCAAATAGAACCTATACTAATTCTGTTTTCACATGTGGTATAATTCAACTAATTATAACATCAATATGAAGATGCTTAGTTGGCTAAATTTTCACACTACTGCATGTGATATAATCGTTTTAAGATAACGCTAGCTTACCTTACGCACCAGTGAAATTAATGAACAAAACCAAACTATTGTTGGAACTTTACAACATAGCAAATCGCACCATAAGTTTGACATTATAAACAAAAAAAAACCTCAAATCAACCTTACTAAATAATGAAAATTTAACTATTGACTTTAAATCGATCTTAAATAACTAGATTTGTTACCTTAGAGACTTTGATATATTGTAACACTAATTCTTAAGTCAGCTATATATTTTTGTAAAACGTTGGTGTTTACATATACAGAAATAGTTATTGTACTATAAAAAGTTACAGTTTAAAAAAAACATGTCATGTATGAGATTTCGGCAACACATTTTAGTATGAGGTACGCTATGCCGATTATTTTTGTTGGTTCATACATATTAACATTACTTAAACAATTCTTATGCAGTTAATCGTTTTTATATCTTAGTTGTGTAGTATGTTTATAAATTACAGCTTAAAATTGGTATTCATTTTTTTATTTTTATACCAATATATGATTTAAAAAATCTTATTATGTATATAGATCTTAAAAATAAACAAGCTTTTTTTCTTATTAGTGAAAATCTAAAGTCGGTATATTCTTTTTGTAGATTAACGAATTCGTAGCATTATCAAATGACTTGTTGTAACAATAGTAAATTCGTGAAAGTAATAATGATAGTGATAACAACAACAACAACATAAAGTAGCGACGATGTTTATTAAACTTACCGTGGTGCAGAGACTAAATTCGTTATGTATTGACACTGTTACTATGGTAACAGTTTCTATGATATAAAAATGGATGTGGTAGAGATACCATGTTGTTCCAGGAAATCTGTACCATTATTCATTATTCTATCGATTGTATTATGTATATGGGCATTTGTTTGTTTAATGGTAGCAGTAATAACACCTGGATGGGTGCGTGATAGTTTTTATACTACAATTTATGGATTGTGGTATTGGTGTGCTCATTATGATAGCTACTGTACATCCTATCCAACATATTCTATTCCAGGTATCAAAGAACAAATGTTTTCATTCAAGTTATTAATTTTTTTTTCGATAAAACAATTAGATTCGATGAATGCCGTGAGAGGGACACTTATTATAGGCATCATTTTTAATTTTATCACTGTACTCTATATGCTGATACTATTTTGCCACCTACCTAAATATCCAATGACAATAGCAAGAGTTCTCAATTTTTTTTCAGCTTTATCCACATTATTAGCACTATGTATCTACACATATATGAATGGTTATACTGGAGGAAGCATGGTGAAATCATACTATCATTATAGTTATGCATTAGGATGGGTTGGATTTGCATCGCTGTCAGTTGCAGAAATACTATTACTAGTTGAAAACTACTACAGCAATCCTGCAAATATATACAATTATCTGTAATGATTGAACAATATTTCCAGTAATTAATAATTAACATGTTATGCTCATGCCATATAGTTTAAATCAAAAATATGTTACTACAAGGAATTATTTGATTTGATGGAGTAATTTTTTGCTTTATAGTTATTTCTATCGCTATACTAACTAAGTATATTTGAATAAAAAGTGATTCTACCAATACCTGAAGATTGTGTTGGTGATTTTTTTTCAAATTAAAACACGGTAAACCATTTTAATTACAATAAATACTAAATATATTTAAATACCTATATAAATAAATTATTATCTTAAATTCATGTTGCGAATATATTGTTATACAAGCTTTATTTAAAACAAGAGCATATCAAATATAAGCTAATGAGGCAAGTGTAACATCATGTAAATTCATTAAAGAAAGTTTTTTGTATTTAGCTAAGAAATATACAACAATGTTTTTATGTTAATTATCTAAGCACACCACAAGAGTAAATACAAAAGAGACCGAATCACGTGAGCGCAGTCGATGAGAGAGGAATTATATTCATAATATAGCACTAGAATGCTTACAAAAGGGTAATAATCTATACAAAATCTAATTGAATATTGTAAAAGGTAGAATATTAATAATGTGTGTTTCATGATATTATTAATAAAATAAAAATATGGCAACCATAGGGAAAGTATTAACTATTACTTTGAATGATTGACAGAAAACTATTTTGAAGTAATAGTAGAATTTTTTTATTCAAAAAAAATTTTTAGTATTATTTACAGTACTTTTAAAGCAGGTCATAATAAGTTTAACAGATTTATCAGCAAATCAATCAGAATAACATCACTACAAACACTAATATTCAAAAAAACACAGCATTATCAATTTACACTAAATCTATTTAAAAAATATGTTTTTTTAAGGTATGTACGAAGCATTAACTAGCACTTTTACCACTGAAAGTGAGTCGGTCTAAATCGTTTTTTTTAAGTATCTTCGTGATAAGTTCCACAAAAATATTTTAAGCTAAAAAATCCATACAAAAAAGGTTTTTTAATAAATTACCAATTAACTCATTTCAGTTTAAAGTAAAGTGTACACTACTAATAAAATGCTAATGCATAAGACATTTAAATTATGATGTAATAATCCAAAAAAAATTGACAAAAGGATCAAATTTAAAAATTGATAAATAAATTATTTGAATAATTAATGTAAAACACAAAAAAACCATATGGATATTAAGAATTTGATAAAAAATATATTAATTAAAAAAAATCAATCATAATAAACTCGACAGAAAAATCCATCGTTATAAACAAATTACGATATAGTGGTTGAATTGATACCTTTTACAAGAAATGATTTTTGGAATTTTTCTTTAGAATACAAAATAGATTTTATGATACTAGTAGTGAGGAATGCTTTGAATGTTTCAACTGCACTGGTTTTAAAAACAATTTTCCTTAATGCCCTTCTAACTGCTTCATTAAGACGGTGTGCCTCAACTTTGTACAGCTCTTTTACATCGTTTAGCTTGAAATTATGTTGGAGAGATTTCATTAAGGTTTTTGGAAGTTTTTCATATACACTTTTATTAAAAAACTTATCTTTAAAAATTTTACCATTTTTAATGTCATAATCAACATGAGTAAATTTTTTAAATATTGGAAGATATAGATTTCTGAAATGATCTATATTTGACTCAACAATTCTATAGGGTTTGTTAGTATCAACACCGAACATTGTTCTTATATCACCATTATAGGATAAACAACACAAATCATAAAACAGTTGATTTTCTTTAATCTCTTGTGGTTGCATCAATAAAGCAATACATAGAGCATATTGAAGATTAAGTTGTAATGCTTCATCAATAACTGATGAATTTTTCAGCCATAGAACAGGTTTGTGAAGTCTTCCTGCAAGAAACAAATGATTCCAACCAATTAAATCTTCTAATAATTTTCCTTTTGAAATAACACCATACTTAAATGAACGACCATTATGTGTAATAAGTGGATTGTACATAATTCCAACACTTGTTCCATTGCCAATACGTGATACCATTTTACTTCCCAGATATTTAATAAATGAATAATCATTTGGATTTTTTTTAATATTTTTTTCATGCCATATGTGAGGATCATCAACAACAAATACCATATCAATCATATTTCGTCGAAATAATGAATCACCTTTTTGAACAAATATGGCTGATCCATATGCAAATGAACTATCAATTCCTTCAGGAAATCTAGCTCTAATCATAGAAATTAAAAATTCTTTTATATTTCCTATAGGTTTCATTTTTTTGACATTTGAGTCAGTAACTTAAAATTAAATGACCACAAACCTATTAAATGTCCGCGTGCGCACGCAGCTTGTGTGAGCGTGGCTTGCTGGTGGAGTCATTACTATTTAAGTAGTAGTAAAAAAACCTTATTTTAATCAACTATATTATAAAAATAGTATGATTATAATCAAATTTATTACGTAGTGTATATTAAAATAGCATTCTAGTGAAAAAATTAATCTTACAGTTAAATTTGTTAAGTTAATTACACTGTTGAGATATATTTTAAATATTTTGATGTAGCGTATAGTTAATTATTTGATTTTTTTATATGATGGAGAAGTTTGTAAAAAAAACAAAGATATTTCTTAATGTCTAAATTTTTATCCTAATTTGGCCATTGAAAAAAGATATTTACTGATTTAGTAAAGCATCTAATTTTTATTGATTTATTTCTGTGATAATTAATTAGTTGTTTATAAGAATAATTGATTTTTTAAAAAAAATAAAACTGTTTTTAGATACTAGGTGACTATATGAAGCAAATCTGCTTTTCATAGCATATGCTGTGGTACTAATTTTTAATTTGCATAGAAACCATTCTTATTATTACAAACTTGCATGATAATATCGAAAAACTATGGATTTTTGAATAGAATAGATGTTGTTTAATATATATAAGAACGTTCTGTTATCATTATTATACAAGGATCTGATTGACCATTGGTATATTAGTTGTTCTAAAGTGTAATCTTACCACTATTGAACGATAAACTATCAAAACTTTTAGTGGCACATATCTACAGTTGTGGTTGATTGTATATTTTATTTATTTTTCACAATTGAAATAATCTAATTAGTTAATGTATTCAGCAACCCATTGATGAATCATACGGTAATGTAGCAATTGCTATAGTATTTATCGGACATAGTGTAAATCTTCCACTATCTCTTATGAAACTCCTCAATTAAAAGTCTGGCTGTTAGCGTATATAAATAAAATCAAATGATAAAAAAATATACAGAATGTAGTTCCCTTTATTACTATCTAATAGTTGATACTATAGAGAATACACATCATGAAATGATAACCTGAACTATGAAATCAGAGAAATTATCATATCGCATATTTTTTATAAATAAACATAAAAATTTTAATTTTAAAGACTTTATAAACGATAAAATTATTTTTTAAGATTAAAAAACATTACACATACGCATCTCCATCGACTAATAGCTATTTGGCATGCGCATATCTTGAAGAATGGTCAATTAAGTGAATTGTTTTGTTACAAGATAATTAGCCCAATTGAAAATTATATTTTTAATAAAATATTTTTTAAACAGCTGAAATGAATTTTTTTAATTAAATTGAAAATAGTATATTTAACTAAAATCATTTAACAAAGTTTTAAATTAATAAAAATATTTTAATGTAATTTTTCTAATAAAAGTATATAGCATAGCTATGTTGTTTTTATTAGATAAATGTAATTGTTGACCAAGTGTAGTGTTTATTTAATAAATTTTATCAAATATTGTTATTCAATGAATGGTATGTAGTCGATTATGGTTTATAGTAGATTATGGTCATATCATGAAACAATACTTTTATAGGGAAACGACTAAATAATTGTAATAACTCGTTAATAGTTCGTTTTCGGTTTAAACATCTATTATACTATTAACGTCACAATACGGAAAAGTTGTTGGAATCATTTTTATTAATACTTCATAGAAACTGAAACCCACAAAAAAAATAAATATACATTTTTTTTGGATAGTCTAATTGAAGTTGATAAAAACAGCTAGTTAAAAGTGCAAAGTTCTTGTTATATTACCGAATGAAGCCTATTCAATACAAGTATTTTATTTATAATAATTTTGTGTATATGTTTACATTTAATTTATACCTAATTAAAATAATATATTACATTATTATAATTTTATAATTTTATTTTATACTATAGAATACTGTATTATTGTTGAAATAAGTTAACTATAAACATTATTATTTTAATAAAAATAAAAAATAATATAAATATAAAACTTAATAGTTCAAATAATTGAAATTATATGAAATATAATATTTTAGTCTAATCCATAAAGTAATTATACTATATAGATATTTAGGATAAATAAATGTCCATTATGATATGTTTTCTAATATAAATCATAATTAAAACATTTAAAACAATCTTAAAATAATTTTACATACTTAATTATTGAATGATCACTAATAACAATAGAATTATATCTTATTTTATTGGAAATAATTTCTAATATGATAAAAAATAACAATTGACTATAGTAGTAATAATATAAAGTGGAATAAAAGTTAGATATGATCATAAAATTTATAACTAATTAAAATTATTAACGAATATTATCGATAATGTTAAATAAGTCGTATTAATTACACAACACAATAAGTCTATTATTGTTTACTAGTGATCGTACTCATAAAGATAAATGATATTTTGTGATTTGTCTAATGTTACAAATTATTTCAAGATTTTTTAATCGAATAATAGCATATGTCACATCAAGAAAAATATTAATAAATACAAAACGATGGACCATTCATATTTTGTAATAAGTTATATTGATATTTTAAATTATTTTTTTTTACTTATTTTGGCATTTATTAAAAAATTACTAAAAAATAATACCATTATCATGATTAATATTAATATAATGAATAATTTTTAAGTTTTAAAACAGTTGTGTACCAATAAATAGGATAAATAATGGATTAGTTACCATAGTTTAAATCTCCTTTGGGATGGTGGGGTTAATATTTGATCAGTGATCAAATATAGAATTGAATTTTTATATAGTTTAAAATTTAGTTTACTTACTATATTTCCAATAAAAAAATCTAATATTTAATAAAAATCACATTTTTATATTAATATTAATGTATCTATTAAAAACTTGTTGTATATTTAGATTAACAAAGAAATCTAATCAAAGCAACACAAGAAAGAATCGTATACAAAAATTAAAAAATGAACGTTTTGAAAAATCAGAACGTTATCTATCACATATGGATTATATGAGTACATTATTTTGCATAGAAGATGCTATAAATCATGTTAAAATTGCTACTAACGCACCTGATGCTATACCCATTAGTAAACCTTTTTGTGGTAGTTGTATTGAATATGATACAGGAAATGAACAATTTTTAAAATTGAGTATTTTTCATTGAAACATATTTACGTTTATATATCATTATTAATAGTAAACTCACCTTTAATAATTGGAAAATGTACTACTGATAAGGATTTATTAAAAAATAATGACAATAATAAAAGTGATACATATGAATCATCTCATCTAATTGGTAGCAATAAAAAAAAACCTTTATCTGAATTGAAAAAATTTTTAAAAAGTAATAACTTATTATAAAATGAATATTATGATATAATAAGACACTATTTTTAAAATTAAATAACATGATATCAAACAATATATTGCCATTTAATTACAGTGAAATAAGTTTATTTTTATTGAATACCATATTTAAATTGAAAAAAATTAAATATGTTATAGTTTAATTTTATATTTTATAACATTTTAATAAGTTTTAAATTCACCAAAATGGTATTTTTGCTATATTTAATATAATAAACATACTATTTTATTGAAATTTCATTGCATACTAACATTTTATATAAAATTCATGTTAAATATTGTTAATTTTTTATGTACTTAAAATATTATACAGATACTAATGTGTATAAAATACATATTCATATATTTATATTCACATTTAACTACCATAAAAAAAGTAGAGCAGTTTTTTTATGGTTTCACTTAAGCAATCTAAAATAATAGAACTTTTTTTAACAGATTTTTAGCTACAATGTTAATTTATTTATATTATTAAGCTTTGGCTATTTGATTCGAAGTAAATGAAATTTTTTTAGATGATTCTCTTTCAGTTAGAGCAGGAGGTGGTGTACACAAGGCTACTCCACAATGTACATGTGATAGACGTACTATTTATCTTCATAATACAGAACTTAATGCATTTACATTAAAGAATAAAAATCTTATTGAATGTGCGAATGGTTTTATTAATGAGACACCATTTTGTATATGTCAACCTGCTTCATCAAATTTTTTTGATCAAGGAACAATTTATGCTCATCCTGAATTATGTAATGATGTTGTTTCATCAGTTCACCATTATATGATGCCGATGGACAGTGATACTTATGAAAAAGCTGATAATCTATTCAAATCAGTTATTTTTCTTGTTAGTAGAGATGAATCTTTGTTAAAAACAACTTTAAGTAATAAAAATTTAAGCAATTTTGAAATATATGAACCAGTTAAACCAAAATATTTTGATATGACATATTTAAATATACAGTATGCTGGTTTCTTTGAATTTTATTTAGATGATGAAAAAAATAAGGACAGAAATTTTTTAAATGAAATTCATTTTGATCTATTAAACTTTGACACAGAAATTAAACAAAATTTAGATACTAACTACCCACATATGACTAATAATTTTCTGACTTCCCCCAATAACAATAATCATACACTTTCAACCACACCTGTACAAAACAACTATATTTATTCTTATGATGATGACACATTATTTAAAAATAATAGTATTGCTTTAAATAGCGTAGAAAAGGTTGAAAAAGATGTACATGGAGCCACTAAATTCCCATACCAACAACAAGCTAGTACACTGCCACACTTTAAAATTTACACTAATATTGACTCTATTAATCAAATACCAACTCATAAAATTTTCGATAATTGTACACATCGCCTTTTTTGTTTTGAACACATTGACTATGGTTCTCTAATGTATCGCCATAGATTTTTTGGAAGATATCACCAAAATATATTGCTAATTGATCCTACATATGGGCCTATAGTAATCTCTATTCGTACACAAACAATACGCAACCAGTTGCGAAGTAGCTTTGCATCAATTCAAAAAGATGATGTTCTACATGAAAATGATTCATATTTTACATTAAAAAACAAAAAATTTGATAAAATAAAAAGAAATGTACATAGTGTGAATATTTCTAATTATAATAATAATAATCTTGAAACTAAAATGAAACGAGAAGCAGATGAACAGTCTATTTTCTTTAAACACTCAATAATTTTTCGTACATCGAGCTTAATATGCTTAAGGGCTACACTTTGTGAAGGTTTATCAAAAAATTGTTCAATAAAAAAGATTCTATCACCAGATTCTACGCATAGATTAGAAGTTATTAACTTTATTCAACCTGATTTAGATCTTTCCAATGGTGTTGCCTTGTCCCAATGCCCTGCTGTATAATTTTTTTAATATTTTTCTTTTAATCTATTAAAAATAAATTATTATTTTTTATATAACTAAAATTCATAATTAATAATAAATACAAATTTAGTTTTTTTATGATAAATTTTCTCTTGATATCTCTAACAATTATGAAGCAATTTTATTAGATTAGGATTTACGACAATGTGTGCGTTAGATTTATAAAAAAAACTTAATTAACTATTTCTAACTATTTTTTTTTATACAATAGTTAATCTTAAATAAAAAAAAAAGAATATCTAATAAAAATCTATTGGCTATTTTAGTATATTTATTTAAACAGGCCAGTATAAAAGCATCCATATATCACATAAATAAATGATTATTAATGAGTATATAACATAATTTTTAGTTTGAAAAAGAACTACTTAAGCTTGATGAAGCTGGACTTCATAAGAAACTTAAAGTAGGTATGCTTTATTGTGGTAACAATCAGTCGACAGAAGAAGAAATTTACAATAATAAAGATGGTAGCAAATATTTTAAAGAATTTCTTAATTTAATTGGTACTGAAGTTCGATTAAAAGGATTTTCTACAATAAATAATCCAAAATTTTATGCTCAACTAGATATTGAACAAGATCGTACTGGTACTCATTCTATTTACACTAAATATTATGGACGAGAAATTATGTTTCATGTTTCAACTATGATTCCTTACAGTGAAACTAATAAGCAACAAATTGATCGTAAAAGGCACATAGGTAATGATATTGTTGTGGTTGTATTTCAAGAACAAAATGCACATCCTCTTGATCCAACTACTTTCCATACTCAATTCACACATGTCGTAATCTGTGTAAAACACAATTCAAATGGAGAGTATACTGTTTCAGTAGCAAGAAAAAATGACGTTCCATATTTTGGACCTCCCATAGCTAAATCTTATAAAAAGGATAGTCTATTCAGAGAATTTATTCTTACCAAAATTATCAATGCTGAAAATGCATCTTATAGAGCTAATAAATTTTATACTATGGCTATACGTACTAGATATCAAATGCTTAAACATATGATTACAAGTTATTCATCAATTTCGTCGATAAGTTCAACAAAAGATAGCAATAATTCTAGTGGAAATACCAATAATCTTCAAGTATGTTCTCAAAATACAGGTGGAGGAGGAATTAAGCTTCAAAAATTAAGATCATTTCAAAAAAAAATGAAAAATTCTGAATCAATTTTTCCTATTTCTCCGGAATTATTTGTATATAATGGTGTGAGTTGGGACGTAAAAATTTTTAATTGTCAGAACATAATTGGTACAAAATGTAAAATGATTATAGCCTACAAAATTTTAATGTTTGTTGATATTATACGTAAGGAACCTCTTCTCACAATTGAATTTGCCAATATATATTTTTGGAAGGCTACTACCTCAAAAAGAATTGATATCTACTATAAACCGAAGCAAATGTTAATGGTCATATGTGATAAAAATTCTCTAGATGAATTTCCTTTTATTGTATGTCGGCTTAGATTTTTCCTCAAATGTATGAGTACCGTAGTTATTAAATTTAAACGACTGCACAATATCAACGATAATCTTGTTATCAATAATAAGGGCATTGTAACTTACATCAATAACAAATGTAGTGCTTACAAATGTGGTCTAAGATGTAATATGCGTGTTATTGAAATTTTTAGAATACCTTTGTTGACCATTTCTTACTCTGATTTTTTAAATATTCTAAAAGATCCAATATATGGTGATAATATCGTTCTTACTGTGTTATCTGATGAAGAATCAGATATAGCGTATCTATCTCCTAAAATTAATAATGCTGCAAGTTTAAATAGTATCAATTCTACCAGTAAAATCAAACTTTCAGATAATTCTAGATCCATAGACAGTAATAACGATTTATTTAGTATGGAAAAAAGTATTTTATTTAGCAACATATTTTTACATGCTTAGTAAATCTCTTTAATAAATTTAGGTACTAGAAAAAATCAGATTACTTCTGTTCAAGATTCTTTTCAAGCTGATGATAGTAAATTATCAATAGGTAGCCCAATAAGCAAGTCTATTGACGCAGTTGGCTATGCCAGTTCATCTAATACAAAAATGAATGCACTCAAAAATAATTATGCATCAACTACAGATGCAGAAGAATCAGAATTTATGGAGGATAGTGATATTGATTCTATATTCAAGCACCTTGAAGAAAGCCTTCAAATAAATCATCATGAAACTGTTGATAACTGGACCTATATTAAAGGTGATTCAAAACCCAAACATTCTTATTCACATGAACATAAAAGAAGTTCTAGTGTAACTTTGGTTACATCAAGTAATAAAGTAAATTTAATGCCCATGACCACGATGAGCACCAATGATCTTTTACCAAGAATTTCCAAAAATGGAAAATCAGGATTTCTTAATATCTTAAGTTTTTTACCTAAACGTAAAAGTATTGATTCGAGAAGGCAGTCAGCATTACTGACTAATGTTGAAAAAGAAATTAGTGAAGTAGAAACTACAAATTCAAAAGGCAGCGATCTTCAAGCTGGACAATAGTTGATTGTACACACTCAGTCAAAGTGCATGTGATAACGTATTTTTAATATAATGTCAATGTTTCTGTTGTTGTTATTGCTACATATGTTGATCGTGCATTGTCATTTCTCTTATTTTATATGTTTTTTTACTGTCATATTCACTATCCCAATAATATTGGTTTATTAGCTCTCAGTGTTTACCATTTTCAATCATCTGTATAAAGATGAACATAAAATTCTATTGTATAGAACTGTCAAAATTTATTTTATAGTTAATGTTGATGTTATTATGTGTGTATTACTTCTATTGGCATTAAAATTACTGAGTATGTGCTATTGGTATCATGTTAGATTACATTATCATTAAAAACCATTATTATACCAATCCTCATCGAGAAAAAATATTTTTATAAAAAAATAACTTTTTAAGTAATTTTCAATTTAAAATATGATAAAAAATAATTCAATCTGCATCATTCATTTAAATATTAATTTACTATAATTATATTGTATAAATAAAGTAATAATCGTTCTAGAAATGATTTTTACATAATACAAACTCTTTTTTTTTGATACTTTCGTATGTATGAAAATCACTATAGTAACCGTATATATTTATCTTTTAAGTTAAAATTAATAAAAGATTAGATTTTTATTATATTCAAATGTAAACTATATTGGTTTAATTAAATTAACCCAATATGTAGATTATATACCACCGTTTTATGATATATTCAGTTATATAAGCATTACAAAATAACCTTTAAATAATTTCTTATAAATCAGCTATACTTATGCTTTAAAATATTTCAAAATAAAAAAAACACGATATTTAAAAAAAATAATTTGAATGTATATATATTATGTGTTATTAATGTTAAAAAAGAAATTGGAAATAGTAGCATGATGTACGATTCAATTATATGGATTCATAATATGAATTAATTAATAATTTTTAAAAATAATAATCTAATTTCTTAATAATCCTATTATAGCTAAAGAAAATGAAATTATATAAAATTAATTAAAATATTATTATTATTCTACTATATGCAATATAGTTGATTAATTGTTCAATCATTTTTTTTCATTAAACTTTAAAGTTTATAAAATGAAGATATATTGGAAGTATATGCCATAAAATGAATGATGAATATATGTTATTTACTTAAAGAAAATTCAGGTTTCATGTGAATGATTTGTTGAAAAGCTTAATTATCAATACTAGTAGTATTTACAGTTTCAATAGTAGAAGGCTGTGTTTTTCTAACATATATATATACAATTAAGTAGCAAATATTTGCTAACAATTTGATACCAATTGATACACATGCTAGATATAATCTATAGAAATAGTTACAATATTAAAATTAATTTAAAATCATATACCTCATATTATTATTGTTATATTCAGAACAATTAGATGTTTTTTTGCTTGATGATTCCCTAGACCAAAGTATGCAAGTTATATCAAGTAGATACCCATACAGAATTGGCCCAATAATAAAACCGACACGAGCAGAAATCTGCTGGAGTCCCGTACCAGAATTTTTTGTGCATTCCGTTAGAAATCTAAATAACGTTTATTATGTATATAATATATATATAATTATATGGTAGGTAATCACTGTAGCATAAGTGATAGTTGAGGTACAAACACAATAAAATTAAAAAATAAAGCAATAAAACCAATAGGCATGAACCACCATAAAAGAGTACAGTGTTTATTGCAACCACCTTGAACAACAACATCATAAAGGGATGGTAAGCAACTACAATTTTTAAATTTCTATATATAAAAGTAGATTTTTATCAATCTACTTAATTAAATTATACTAGTTTTTGGTTTTGGGTAAAGTTGGTTCTGCAACCAGCCATACATGGACTAAAGTATGTTTTATTGGTTGCATTATGACAAACAGGTTCATATTTTGTTGATTGACAACCACAAGAAGATTGACAAGGTAATTTTTTACCTGTAATTCTAAATTTAATATCAATTCAAATAAATGGTTTTTAAAGCTAATTTATATGATTACTCATATTTACTATTAAGAAGAATCTTTTCAATATTCCTAGAGTCACAGCCAACAAGAAAACTTGTAAAGAATAATGATGAACAAAGTGATAACAAAAACACCAACAATGCTAATCTTTTAGAGGAATTAACAGTTTTTTTGACAATAAACCCCCCAAGAATTGCTCCTAAACCAGCGCCAATCACAACCAATGCTCCAGATAATAAGCTAGCCTATGTTAAATGATAGTATAATTTATAGTATTTAAGTATATATAATTTAAAATTGATTACTTTACTTGAATTTACTCGAAATTGGACTTCAATAATTTTCGCCAAAAAAGTACCCAAACCATTTATGGCAATACCTTCTATCGTCATGCCAGTAATAAGAATCATAAATGGGCGGTTTTTTATTACAGTTTTAAATGAATTAAAATAATTAATAATCATTTCCTTTATAGTTATTTTTTTGTTTGATTCAAAAGTTGCACTTAAACTATTTTTATTTTGAGAAAAATTGCTCTTGTTTAGT
The DNA here is from genome assembly GCA_001407235.2 of Kudoa iwatai. Classification (NCBI taxonomy): domain Eukaryota; kingdom Metazoa; phylum Cnidaria; class Myxozoa; order Multivalvulida; family Kudoidae; genus Kudoa; species Kudoa iwatai. Next base: position 15,429 of record JRUX01001344.1, read on the forward strand.
AGTTGTCTTGAAGGATACAATACAAGAAATATTGCAACAATTAACAGCAATAAACTACCAACTATATATCCTAACCACCATGCACCTATCCATCCTTCACTTTCTGGTGTTAAGATGGAATGTGGATTATATTTCAATGTAACAGGAAGTGATAGGAATGGACCACCCAATCCGAAACCCAATGCTGGACCTACAGCACCAAAAAAATAATATATACCAAGATATAATCCACTCATTTCTTGTGTAAGATGCTCATCGAAATAAACTACAGCTAATGTATGCATTGGTGCTGCTCCAATACCTATCATACATTTCATTATATCAATGTTAAAATAATTTTTCAATATAATTACGTACCGATTAAGACATAACTTGCACAAAATATAACCAAATATTCTAATTTTGTATTGTAAATAGTTGGATTTATAGTATGATTATTAACATTACACATTCCATAGTCCACATATAATGCTGACCTGTATAAACTATGAGGTAACCCATTGGTATGTTCATTATTATTATTAAATGTGAAATTGTAAAGAAAATTTGGCACTGTAAATAAAACACAACCAATAGCCATTAAAAATATACCTATACCAATAACAAATATTTTTCGTCTTTTTCCAAAAAAACCTATTATAATAGCACTCAAACCAAATGATGCATCATAACAACTGTGAATAAATCCAGTTTGAACACTAGTATATCCAAAATTTTTTTCAAGCATAGTCAATGTTATTGGTAGTTGACCACTTACAATCATTCCTTGTCCTACTATTGCCCAACACATTAGAATCAACAAAAATAAGGGCCCTTGACAAATTTTTGGTAGGATACACTTCTTAAAGCATATTCCTGGATATTGTATTATTTCATTGTCGCTTTTATTTGATATATTCATTGTTTGCTGAAAATTACTATTGTAATCCATTTCAATTTCATTATTTTTCATGCATTCAACATTATCAAAATGATAATCATTGCTATTAATTTTCATAACCATTTTCTAATTCACATTTTATACTTTAATAAGATAAATTTATACTTTATTTCTGTCATTTCCATTTATGTAGAATACTTCCTAATAAAACAATATAATGTTAAAATTAAATTTAATAAAATATATAGAATTATACTTCATTTAACATGCTACAAAATGTATCTACTATCACTCTTTATTTTGATATTCTTTCTTATGAAATTAATTATTTGTTTAGACTAAAGTATATGAAAATATTAAACACAATCACAACATTTTCCAATACTTTCTTCTTTACAATAGGATTTTAGTTTTACTTATTTTCTGGAATCAAACAGTGTATAACCGTTTATTGTGTAGTTTAGTAAACTCTATAAATATTGAATGGTACATTATATATATATATATATTTAATTGTTTAGTTAAATAAATGGAGATACTTGAAAGGATAATTAAAATGTATAATGCTATAATTGCTAATAATAACACGTTGAATAAAGCTATTATGGTAATAAAACTTATCGGTTTCAGTTGTTTAATATTGTTAAAAAATATAATTAAAATTAAATGTACAATACTCTAATTACAATAATATACTACATTCAATACATAAAAATAGCATTTATCCCATGACATTTGTCTCATTAGATAAAAAATGTGGTAATAATAACATAAAAATTTCAAGCTAGTAAATCAAGCACGCAATATTATATTGAGCCACGTTGTCCGAGATAGGAATTTCGTTCTACATTCGGTTAACTATTTGTGCAATTTTAGTGTACGGAACTATATTACTTTTAATAAGATCATTAAAATTAAAACAAATGATTGATTGTTACTTTTTAATTACTAAATTAACTGAACTAAACTAATAACATTTACAACATATTCTTGCAGTTAAAATAGAATTTGTTGATAAATAAAAAAATTCTCACACTACAACGCACAGAATATACTGATGATGTAACAATATTGTCATGCCCCAAGATTTTAAGAGAAAATTAATCATATATTTTAATTAATACTTAATTTATTACCATTATAACGAATATAATTAAAATTGAATGTTATTTAATGGTGTATTATATTATCATTATTATAAAAAAATTTATAAAATAAATTTGTTAATACTTATACGATATTTTAATTTATTTCTATCATTACGGATATAATTATTAAAATCTAATGTAACAATCTAACAACTTTGATGAAATATAATACTAATCCAAAATTATTAACTAATTAATTTCTTTATTAAGAAAAAAAAATTTAATTCTTTTATAAAAATAAAAATGATATGAATAGTATAGCTCAATATAGATATGATAATTTATCTATTACATTAAGGACTCAGTAAACATATCATTTAATTTTATCATAAATAAAATAAAACATAATTAGGCTTTAGTGTAACTTAGAGAATAGCAAATGATTAAAAAATAATTATCACTTAATAGGGGTGAACATAGAACAACAAGAAAAAGTTTTGAAAATCACGTGATAATAGCTATTAGCAAATACCTACACCATTGTTTTGTGGATTAGCCATCGTACAGACTAAAAATCGTTAATAGTCGGTTAGTTAGAAAATATTGCCATCAATTTAAAGTTGTTAGTCGCACGAATTAAGATAGCAAACAAAGTTACAAGATATCAACTAGGAAAAGGTATTACACTATATTTGTTTATATACATATTAATACATTAAAAAATTTTTTTTACCAAAGTTAAATAGATCGTAAAATGTGAAATTTAATTTCAAAGTAAGTTTTTCTTTACAATATGCTAAAAGTAGTTTCTAATAAAATATTTTATTAGTTAATTTATTAAAAAATAAAAGATTAGTTTTTAAAAATGGTAAATACACATACTTTCTACAATTTATGCAAATTTAGATATGGAAAACTCTGCTCCATAGCTATACTAGTAATTTAAACTGTATGATTAAATAATAATTGTAGTAAAAGATGTAAAAATGTAGGTTCTTAATGAATTTAACTATTTTTTTTGTAGAAAAATAGAATATTTAACAAAATGAAATACTTACTTGAATAATATATGATATGTGTGCTAATAATATTATAATGTTAAATAGTTAAATCAATATATCACTTAACCGATAATCAATATTTTATTTCCTATCATAAATATAATCCAATTCTTATTGGCATAATTAAATATATAAAAGATCGAGATCAAGCTTAATAATGATAGTAGTTTGAAACTGTTGTTAATGTTTTTTAAAAATAAACTTGTACTTTTTATAATAGTATATAGGTTTATCACAAATACAACAGACTTTATAGGGTAAATAATGCGTACCTTTAAGGTATTTTTTTTTCATGACTTTATGTAATATAAAAAGTAACCACATCGATAATATATTTAAATTTATGAATCATCTTCATTGTTAAAACTGACATTTTATGTGTAAATGTATATTGAAGGAAAAAAGCTACATAAAAATAATAAACTGCCCTGTCCTCATTAATAAAATTTTAAAAATTATTTAAAAGTATCATATTTAGAATATAAATCATAATAAGGTTCAAAAATCATTATATCTATTTTGTGTGTGAATATTATTATTACTGTTTTTATACTTAAACCTATCCATAAAAGATTAACATATTAAGTAAGATACTACATAATAACATCCTCATAAACTTTTAAACAAAATGTAACTTGGTATAATATTTCTTTCATAAAATTTATAAAGATTGTTTTATTGAATAAATGCCCAAATATGTTTTAATTAAAAACTTGTTAATCATTTATAAATATGATTAGAGAAAAAGCTAAATACTTTTTTGAATTGATGATTAGTGAATAATAAATATTCTTTTAATCTCCATTTATTTTAATAAAAAATATATTTATTTTGTGAATGTTGTGTATATAGTT